>JAQFVV010000317.1:0-252500 GCA_028023455.1 Epiperipatus broadwayi
CGCTTTACTAGACCACTATACGCCCCAAATGTATATTTGAGCGTGAGTTGATCAAGCTGTATCAAGGAAAAAAAGAAAGTTGTATTTCTATTCTTAACACAGCTATTTTTCCTGATCAACTCCAGCCTATTAATTGATTACGAAGTTGTACTATTGACATAAATCAACTTTTAATTTTATTTCCTATGTAAGCGCCAGGATTCCTAAGAATCCGCTGAAATATGCCGCCAGCACCTCTGCAAATTGTAAAACGAAGAAAATAAAAAGATCCTTTTATAATATTTTTATTTTGTACGGTAATTCTACCGTAATGAGAATTAATGATTTTTTTTTACGATTGTTAGCCCTGGCGTATTGAAACATATTGGCAAAGGTAACTTACACTTAAATCCTATTTCACTAAAATAAATCTAATAACAAAAATAATAACTTCTATTAATAACGCACAATAAAAAAAATGTTGATAAAAATATAATCTCTTTTATTCTAACAAAATAAAACATTTCTAGGTTAAATATTGTTTAATATTTTGGAGAGAACACATTTAATCTAGGTGGAAAATATACAGAAAATATCAATATCATTTAAAATAAGCAAAAAGTTCTTGGTTAATTAAGAGTCTCTCATATAGAAATATAAAGTCACTATCGGGATTCTTTTTATAGCTATATTTTCACGAGTAGTTTTTAACTAGTTAACTTGGTCACAATCAGGATTATTATTCTTAACTTACCGGTAAGCTTTGTGAATTCACGAAGGTTGTAGCTAACTATGCATAGTTTTTTTGTGATAATGAGCTCGGCCGTTTGGTTCTTGCTTGTTCTTGTGGTCCATTTCCCAGTTGGTCACGAAGGCTTTTCCCGGTGTACATCATTAGGTCTGATGTTTTCAGGGGCTCCGGTTCACTGCGACATTGCCGAATTCCTTCGGTGACGAGTGATCTTGGACATATTAAATGTTATCCAAGACCAACTAGCGAAATAAAACGAACAAGACGCTCCTTCAACCGGATCCCTCCTTTTTATATCCAGTTTTAGGGCTTCTGCGCATGCTCGTACCATGCCTTTCTAATCTTATACAGTTTTTTAAAATTTTAGGTACTAAAGTCTCTATTTTCTTATCAAGTTTTCGGCCATGTTTAATTAGCTAGAAATATTTTTCTTTTAGCTTATCTTTTTACTTGCTTTTGGAATTCTTTTTTGTTCTCTCCAATTACATTATTACTAATTAAAAAAATATCGAAGAATAATTTAACTTTCATTGTACGCTCTTAACAAAAATTATACTAATCAAAAAAAAAATCGAAATTTACTTTTTTAGCTTTTACCAAATGCCAATATATTTGTAACATATATAAATAAATGTTACAATACCACCAGCGCTGGGAGATGAGAATAAAATAGGGGTTTACACTAATTTTATTCTTAAGTTTTCGAAATTCATATTCGTATTTTTTTTTTCTGTAGTAGCGTGCTGATATATTGTGTAGACTCATTCACAAGCGACGTTCGGCTTTAATGCCCACTTTTAGGTCTAACGCGGCGGGAATGGAAAATATTTCAACATTCATCTGTGTCCTATTCGCTTTAGTGTACTATTACTAATAAGAAGCCCAAGTTATAAGCACAAACAGCGTTGCTCATCGTTCTGAGTCTTACAGGCCCGTGGCAACTTGGTCCAACTTGATCCGCCTTCCCCTTTATTGGGATCTCTGCTAGAAATAGTCTGACGAGCATTTAAAGACGGTCTTATGTTCATATACTGCGGATAAGGACTCGGGGCTATGTTATCCCTCTTCAGTAACCGCCTACCCGGTCAAATACTTGTGACTTACGTCTACATCAGCCACGATCATGTTTTTAGACATATATAAAAAATATACATATATATTTTTTTTTTCTGGAAGTCATATTAAAAAAATATCTTCTTTCATATTTTAATAATCTGGGTTTACTTAGTTTTTTTTTCTTATATATTGTAACATTTATTTATATATGTTACAAATATATTGGCATTTGGTAAAAGCTAAAAAAGTAAATTTCGATTTTTTTTTGATTAGTATAAATTTTGTTAAGAGCGTACAATGAAAGTTAAATTATTCTTCGATATTTTTTTTAATTAGTAATAACGTAATTGGAGAGAACAAAAAAGAATTCCAAAAGCAAGTAAAAAGATAAGCTAAAAGAAAAATATTTCTAGCTAATTAAACATGGCCGAAAACTTGATAAGAAAATAGAGACTTTAGTACCTAAAATTTTAAAAAACTGTATAAGATTAGAAAGGCATGGTACGAGCATGCGCAGAAGCCCTAAAACTGGATATAAAAAGGAGGGATCCGGTTGAAGGAGCGTCTTGTTCGTTTTATTTCGCTAGTTGGTCTTGGATAACATTTAATATGTCCAAGATCACTCGTCACCGAAGGAATTCGGCAATGTCGCAGTGAACCGGAGCCCCTGAAAACATCAGACCTAATGATGTACACCAGGAAAAGCCTTCGTGACCAACTGGGAAATGGACCACAAGAACAAGCAAGAACCAAACGGCCGAGCTCATTATTACAAAAAAACTATGCATAGTTAGCTACAACCTTCGTGAATTCACAAAGCTTACCGGTAAGTTAAGAATAATAATCCTGATTGTGACCAAGTTAACTAGTTAAAAACTACTCGTGAAAATATAGCTATAAAAAGAATCCCGATAGTGACTTTATATTTCTATATGAGAGACTCTTAATTAACCAAGAACTTTTTGCTTATTTTAAATGATATTGATATTTTCTGTATATTTTCCACCTAGATTAAATGTGTTCTCTCCAAAATATTAAACAATATTTAACCTAGAAATGTTTTATTTTGTTAGAATAAAAGAGATTATATTTTTATCAACATTTTTTTTTATTGTGCGTTATTAATAGAAGTTATTATTTTTGTTATTAGATTTATTTTTAGTGAAATAGGATTTAAGTGTAAGTTACCTTTGCCAATATGTTTCAATACGCCAGGGCTAACAATCGTAAAAAAAATCATTAATTCTCATTACGGTAGAATTACCGTACAAAATAAAAATATTATAAAAGGATCTTTTTATTTTTCTTCGTTTTACAATTTGCGAGAGGTGCTGGCGGCATATTTCAGCGGATTCTTAGGAATCCTGGCGCCCATAGGAAATAAAATTAAAAGTTGATTTATGTCTATGGTACAAATTCGTAATCAATTAATAGGCTGGAGTCGATCAGGAAAAATAGCTGTGTTAAGAATAGAAATACAACTTTCTTTTTTTTTTCCTTGATACAGCTTGATCAACTCACGCTCAAATATACATTTGGGGCGTATAGTGGTCTAGTAAAACGGAAAACGATACAATGGCGACCCAACTCGGGCTTCGATTTAACAACTACAACCTGAGATGAGTTGTAATGATAAAGAACATTACAATGATGACTCAAAGAAACTCACAGCCGGAAAATAAATTATGATTTTTTTGAAAAAAGAAAAAAATTATAAGAAAAAAAACTAACTAATTAAACCCAGATTATTAAAATATGAAAGAAGATATTTTTTTAATATGACTTCCAAAAAAAATATATATATGTATATTTTTTTATATATGTCTAAAAAACACGATCGTGGCTGATGTAGACGTAAGTCACAAGTATTTGACCGGGTAGGCGGTTACTGAAGAGGGGAATAACATAGCCCCGAGTCCTTATCCACAGTATATGAACATAAGACCGTCTTTAAATGCTCGTCAGACTATTTCTAGCAGAGATCCCAATAAAGGGGAAGGCGGATCAAGTTGGACCAAGTTGCCACGGGCCTGTAAGACTCAGAACGATGAGCAACGCTCGTTTGTGCTTATAACTTGGGCTTCTTATTAGTAATAGTACACTAAAGCGGATAGGACACAGATGAATGTTGAAATATTTTCCATTCCCGCCGTGTTAGACCTAAAAGTGGGCATTAAAGCCGAACGTCGCTTGTGAATGAGTCTACACAACATATCAGCACGCTACTACACACACAAAAAAAAAAAATATATGAATTTGAAAAAAACTTAAGAATAAAATTAGTGTAAACCCCTATTTTATTCTCATCTCCTGGCACTGGTGGTATTGTAACATTTATTTATATATGTTACAAATATATTGGCATTTGGTAAAAGCTAAAAAAGTAAATTTCGATTTTTTTTTGATTAGTATAAATTTTGTTAAGAGCGTACAATGAAAGTTAAATTATTCTTCGATATTTTTTTTAATTAGTAATAACGTAATTGGAGAGAACAAAAAAGAATTCCAAAAGCAAGTAAAAAGATAAGCTAAAAGAAAAATATTTCTAGCTAATTAAACATGGCCGAAAACTTGATAAGAAAATAGAGACTTTAGTACCTAAAATTTTAAAAAACTGTATAAGATTAGAAAGGCATGGTACGAGCATGCGCAGAAGCCCTAAAACTGGATATAAAAAGGAGGGATCCGGTTGAAGGAGCGTCTTGTTCGTTTTATTTCGCTAGTTGGTCTTGGATAACATTTAATATGTCCAAGATCACTCGTCACCGAAGGAATTCGGCAATGTCGCAGTGAACCGGAGCCCCTGAAAACATCAGACCTAATGATGTACACCAGGAAAAGCCTTCGTGACCAACTGGGAAATGGACCACAAGAACAAGCAAGAACCAAACGGCCGAGCTCATTATTACAAAAAAACTATGCATAGTTAGCTACAACCTTCGTGAATTCACAAAGCTTACCGGTAAGTTAAGAATAATAATCCTGATTGTGACCAAGTTAACTAGTTAAAAACTACTCGTGAAAATATAGCTATAAAAAGAATCCCGATAGTGACTTTATATTTCTATATGAGAGACTCTTAATTAACCAAGAACTTTTTGCTTATTTTAAATGATATTGATATTTTCTGTATATTTTCCACCTAGATTAAATGTGTTCTCTCCAAAATATTAAACAATATTTAACCTAGAAATGTTTTATTTTGTTAGAATAAAAGAGATTATATTTTTATCAACATTTTTTTTATTGTGCGTTATTAATAGAAGTTATTATTTTTGTTATTAGATTTATTTTAGTGAAATAGGATTTAAGTGTAAGTTACCTTTGCCAATATGTTTCAATACGCCAGGGCTAACAATCGTAAAAAAAAATCATTAATTCTCATTACGGTAGAATTACCGTACAAAATAAAAATATTATAAAAGGATCTTTTTATTTTTCTTCGTTTTACAATTTGCGAGAGGTGCTGGCGGCATATTTCAGCGGATTCTTAGGAATCCTGGCGCCCATAGGAAATAAAATTAAAAGTTGATTTATGTCTATGGTACAAATTCGTAATCAATTAATAGGCCGGAGTCGATCAGGAAAAATAGCTGTGTTAAGAATAGAAATACAACTTTCTTTTTTTTTCCTTGATACAGTTTGATCAACTCACGCTCAAATATACATTTGGGGCGTATAAGGGCCTAGTAAAACGGAAAACGATACAATATATATATAAACTTAGGCCGATTAAAGAGTACTGCAATGTAAATTTCAAAGCTGCATATCAAATGCAAAGGTAGTGGCAGTTGAAGCAATTATTAAATTTTGTGGTCATAGTAGCATGAAGCAATATGAGTCCTCAAAACCTATAGATAGAATAAATAATTATACATTGCACTGACTCTAAATTACTAATTTATGTACCTCAAGCTTAACTCTATAATAAATTTAGTATTTCATTCACTTTTATTTTATTATTTTATTTTGTATATAGTGACTATTTTAGCAATACATTTTAATAAATTACAAACTGTATTGAAGTTCTTTATTATAACATTCAAATTACACTAATTATTGATCAATATTAACTACTTGTTGTTAGAGATGACATAGTCATTGCAAACTCCTGTACAGAAATACAATTTGAAGGGCTGCTAGGAAAAATGAAAGGTACTAATATCTTTATTCTACCAAGTTTTCAAATGATGGATTATCTTAGAAATGTGTTATAATATATCATTTTTTTAGAAATTTTATGATAAATCCAACTAACCTACTAACAAAAATATAATTTTAAGTTGTATGCATGATAATTTTGAATTTATGAAATAATATGAAAATAATTATTATAAATATTAACCTTTATTCTTTTTTCATTACTTTGAATGTCAACGACTATTTTTCAGCTTCATTATATTCGTTGATGTTTCATATTTCAAATAATATATATTATGTCATTTTTGAATAATACAAACATATATTATGATAAAATTTGTGGCTTAACATATTTTTTTATATATTCAATATGGTCGTTTCACCGGTGAAAAGATTAATAAATGGAATGACATATGCAGATGTAATTTGAACAATTGATTAACTATTAAAGATAATTCTGGCAAAAAAAACTTCTTTAAACAAATACATCCTGTGAAGCTTTATATTTAGTATTGAAACAGTAATATTCGAATTTGAATCTTAAGTTTCACATTTTCTATCATCACTCACCCACTACCTGTATTCTACCTAAATTTAAACTTTTGGTATTAAATTGTGTGTGTAGCGGTACTAAAAATATATAAGCATCTGTCAAATTTGTTGTAAACGCACACACTTCGATAGCAGATTAAAAAAGTAAATTAAAATACTTTGATATAATTTCAAAATACTTTTTTTAGTTATATAATATTTATATAGCTTTATCTATATTAAGTTATAAACTTTCATTCATTTATTTCTAATTTTCTAAAATCTTATTTTAAAATAATAACTTTGAAACTGGATTTTAATTTTAAAAATGTAATCATAAATTATAAATCCACTGTGTATTTGAAATTTTGCAAGTGATGGTCGGTGAGAGATAACGGATTAATTAGAGAAAAATTTCCTAAACGTTTTAATTGCTGCAAAATGTTAAAAGGTGTAAAAACAAATCTGAACAATATAAAATGTAGTTTTGTGATTTAATTAAAATCTTAAATTCTTGACTAATGCATTGATTCTCATAGGAACAAAGATATCTATCTGAAAATTGAAGATAAAAATAAAACATGGCCAGTATAAAAGGACAAAATTAATGGAATTGAGGTTTGTTCTGAGAATCCTGATCGGATTTGTGTACTTTTGGCCATCAAAATTAATTTTTATATACGGGAACATTCTAAAATGTTCGAGTAGAAAGCGACAGAGCTATTCTCCTCTGGAAATGGTCAATCATATGCCCAAAACACCACATGTGCCCTTCAGAAGTTGAATAATGGAAATCTGCTATCAAGATAGACAGAAAGCTACCATCAAAAAAATGAACACCATAACCTGAGTGCTAGGAAAAAGAAGCTACTGTTATAAATAAAGTAAATGGACAATACATGCCTAATCTGAAATGTGAAAATTCATCTCCTTATAAAACAGGTACCTATACCTGAGATCTTTAGAGTACTCTAATTTCTATTTCCAAGCTATAGCTAAACTTTATAAATTTTGTACTTATAAAATATACTTATTAATCTAAACTCTGAAAATCTCTTCTAATAATTTAGCTTACCTGACTCTATTCTACTTTCTTGGGTATATATTTCTATTTTGCATTTTTTACTTTAGTAATAGCATGCCTATAAGATTTCTGACTGGACTCAGCCAATCTTGAAATGTAAACAATAATTAAAATGGTTGCCATATTGTACGGTGATCGAATTATAGATTTTTTTTATGTACTTATGTTGGCTGGTCAGCTTGGAAATCACTATGATTTTCTAGTGAATAAATGATTACATGAAATAATAGATGCGTGTCCTGCAAGTCATATTATTGATATTTTACTCATGTTAAATTATTTTGTTCAATTTAGTTCTATATTACTCAATACACATTCGTTGTTTCACTTACTGTAAATGCGAGAGTCTACCACGAAGTAGATAGTGGACATATTAATTCTTAAATAACAATCCCAAACTTATAAATTTCCTTTTAAACCTGCTTTTGAGTTTTAAAAATAAAGCTAGGGTATTTAAACAAATCCACTAATTACATTTATTTGAAGGCAAATAAGTTTATTTATTAAATGTTGGTATTGGGAGACCGAGTCGTAAATTTCAGGTTTAACTTTAAAAGTAAGTCCAATTTGATACTTATGTCAGATAGATATGTGGCAGTTTAAAGATGTGATAATCCATCTTCAAGCCTTGGATATCCTGGATCAACAGTGAATACTGTGTCGTCTTATATAAGCGGACATAAGAAATGGTCCCTTAGGACTTGACACCTGTCATGCAGTCGGGGAGTAATTGTGGCATGGACCCTTACACATGATGATGCTAATCTGATCCCTTTACCTTCTGGGCCTATGGCAAACACCAGCCCATCATTTTAAATATTATACACTGGCTCCACAGTTTGAATATACTGCCACCTTCACATTGCATCTCTAAATGTGCCACATATTTGTTTGTAATTAATTTTAGTATTTCAAGTTTGACTCTGTCTTTCCATTATCCAGCATAAATTCGCTCTCAGTTCAATGTCTGCCCATAATTAATTCTTTTTGTAAGGTAAATCTATTATTTACTTGAATAAATTTATATGTCCACAACCGCGATTATTATTTTCTGATTTAAACTCTCACATTACAAAAGGTATTAAATTCTCTAAGGCATGGTCTTATAAACACTTATCCCAAGCATTCAGGTAGCTAAATTATATTAATAAATAATTGTACCTCATTTTGTAAATATAAAAGGTATCGGGATAATACCGCTACTAGAATTTCATTATTATTAAATGTATTCATTAAAATAATTTCAAATCATATGCCTGCTATCATATGTTTATTAGTTCACACACATTCAGAATAGTATCTCCTCGATTATTTAAATATATATATATATAAATGTCTAGATTTATTGTTACTAAATGGCTAACTTTAAAATAAAGTAAATGAGTCTCTTATATCTTCCTGATCCCCGTGCCTAAAGAAAGGTTTGCTAATGTAGCATCAGATTCATTATTTCGTAGTGTGTATTGTGGAACCAATAAACCATGTTCAAACTCAGTACTGGTGATAGCTTTCCTACCTATAGTGATGCTCTTCTGTCTGGTGGCCAAATTCTGCACTATGTTTACCTATAGTGATGCTCTTCTGTCTGGTGGTCAAATTCTGCACTATGTTAATGAAGCAGTCGAATATGACCATCACAGTATTAGTAATGGGACAACTAGTTAGCCAGACAGCCTCTCAGACTCAAGAAATCTCTGCCACTGAAAGTAGTACATTAAAGCTAGCATGACACAGACTAAAGAAAATGAGGTGTCAGCAATGGAGCAAATGTTCCAACAATATATGATTGGCTTGGAAGCATGTATGAGTCATAAAATGGATGCTAGGAACAAAATGACTAACTTGGATGCAAGTATGAGTAGGAAAATGGATGCTATGAAAGAAGATATGAATAGTATGTTAGATAATATGGAAAACAAAGAAGAAAGAAATAACATAAAGGCATAAATGATAACCAAGGTTGATATTAAGAATATACAAATAAATTTGGAGAAAGAAATGAAGAAGAAAATAAGTCATCTGCTGGAATGGAACACTTGACATTAAATGTCGATATTGGTCAGAAAGAAAGTAAAGAATTGAAACAAAAACTAGTAGAAATAAGGAAAGACATTGAACATAAAGACACAAGATGTAAACAAAGATTTGAAGAATTTAGAATCAATATCTTGAATCAAATAAGAGGTTAATTTGGTGAAATAAATGAAGGTCATGTAGATTTTAAGAATGAGGTGTGTATAGGACAAGAAAAAAAGGAAGAACAACAAATTAAAGGAAACTTCATCGAAATGCAAGTAAAAATATATCAACTTTATTTACAACATAAAGTTGTAGAAACAATGGATCATAAGATAATATGCATAGAAGATAAACTATCTACCAATAAGACAAAACCTTTTAGAAAAGACCAACATAGAAAAGATTATTGAAAATATAAATAATGTACATGATCAACTCAGTCAATTGAATGAAGCAGTTTAGGCAAGATTTGAATCTTTTGAATCTTGCTATGCCAACAAATGCCAGTAATAACAATACAACATAATGCTGATAATGAATAAAGAGAATAGAAATGAAAATATAAATAACTTTGAAATCACTCTCAAATTTAATCAAATAAATTAGAAATCAATGACAAGTCACTGATATATCAAATCAAAAACCATCAGGGATAGAAATATCTCAGTTTGATTATAATATGGTTGGAATAATACCTAATATATGTCATACTCCTCAAGATCTACACACACCCATTGTACATACAAATTCATCAGAAATGACCAGTATATGGAACAACATGTCACAACTTAGTGCCATCAATCAATTCATGTAGTTAAGGATCTTTAAAGAATCTTCCAATGAATCACCAATTGAACATCTAAGAAGTCTTTATATTTTTCTGCAAATATAATCTAACTGAAGGTGAAAAATTGAGCATTGTATACAGCCATCTCCAAGGTGATGCTTGGATATGGTGAGAATCGTTATTCTAGACACCACCCACTTTTGAAGATTATCAGATATTATTGGTGAAAATTTTCTGGAACTGTGAAAGACAAGAAGTCTTAATTTACCTATTGTTCCAAGAGAAATATAGACAAACACCAGGGTAAACTTTAACAAAATTTATTAAGACATCAGGTTAGAAGATTGAGAACACTTAACACTTACAATTTAAGTCAAAGTGAAATAAATAGAATTGTCAAGAGGAATTTACCCTTGTGAATCAAGCAGTCTCACCTGTGTACAAACACTAAAAATATTGAACAAATGGCAGAGTTAGTCAACAGTATTGACACCCAATATAACCAACAGAATCCCAGAAAAACTTAAAGATGTAACTGTCAATGCCATTTACTATAAATGATGGGAATACAACAATGATATTAATCACTGGAAGGGTAAAGCTATACAAGAAAACCAGCTATATTTATTTTCACCAAAGAAAAATCAGACAAATGTTAACAAAACCACAAACAGTCCAATTCAAAGTCCAAAAGAATCTCCAAAACCAGGTATTAGTAATGAAAAATCAAACTAACAAGGTGCTTGAGGTTAAATTCATCACTTCAAGAAACCAAAATAACTTTGAGGACCTCAAGTAAAATACCTGTTTGAGAGATCATTAATATGATGTATTCATGGGAAGATAAAGCACCTAATTAGGCTTTACAGAGCTTCCCAATGATAGAAGTTTTATTTGAGGGCTTGGCTTTACTAGACTCAGGTAGATAGATTTCAATGATATGAGATCAATTTTATAATGAGCAAAAATTCTAACATTGAAATCTTACCTTTGAAATCCATCCATGACACTATGGATGATAGTAAGAAAGCTAAGCTAGCACATAAGCAAATTTGCATTCAGATTAATATCGGCTAAACAATATATCATGGGTTCTTAATACTAAATGATTTAATCCAAGACATTATACTAGGGACAGACTTCCTAGATTTGAACACATGTATTATTGATTTTTCTAACAAAACTTTTAAGATAGGTGATAAGATCTTAGAGATGACATTTCTTCCAAGATATGATTTATTAGAAGTTGACTGTATTATAACTAATATTCCAGAATCATTTATAAACAGTAAAATCGAAGAATCCAGCTGAGGAGTGAAGATATATTAAAGTTACAAATCTATTATTAATACATTTGATCCTATCTTTTCAGAGATACCAGGAGGAATAGATGGTTTTCAACAAAGAATCAAGCTAAAGCATGACCAACCATTTCAATCTAAATTGTATTCTATTTCATACCAGTATTGTAAGGAAATATCGAAGCAGATTAATAAAATTCTGGAATGGGGGATCATTTCCAAATGTTCTTCACCTTATTGTAATCCAGTTGTAACTGTGAAGAAGAAAGATGGGTCAATGAGATTTTGTTTAGATGCTAGACAACTGAACAAAATTACTGTCCCTGACAGAAATATTCCACCATGCATACACAAATTGTTCACGAAATTTGGAAACAAGAAGTTGTCTTCCACAAATTGAACCCCATCCAGATGATTGCAAATATACTGCTTTCTGATATAGTTTTACTTATCAGTTTAATAGGATGCCATTTGGATTGATAAACAGTGGTGCTGGTTTGATAAGATGGTTCAATAAAATTCTACTTTCTGAGGTTGAAAAGATCATTATTATGTATGTAGATGATGTAATCATTGCATCTACTACAATTGAGTAACATCTTCATACTTTAAAGAGTGCTTTCTGAAGGGCATCAAAATTAACTTCGAGAAAAGTATCTTACTTTCTAACCAGAGTTTTCTTAAGTCATATTGTAGGTTGCCATGGGGTAAGACTCATCCAGATAAGGTTATCTCCACTTAAAACTTCCCTAAGCCAACCAATAAAAAAACAAATTTGATTATTTTTAGACCTGTATAACTTTTATAATTGTTTCTATCAAAAGTTCTCAGACCACATTGAACCATTGTTGAAATTAATCATAAAAGATGAATGATGGAATTGAACTGAGGAATAGGACAAGAGATTTGAAAATATTAAAACAGGGTTTTTAGAGCAAACCAGATTATCCTTCCTTGATTTTAATAAACCATTCATTGTCCAAACAGATAGTAGTGGTTTCTGATTAGGAGTATGTTTATCCCAAATTCAGAATGGGCAGCTAACCAGGTGTCCTTTATTTTATTAACCAGCTCCTGAAAGGACCAGAAATAAATTATATGGTTACTGAGAAGTAAGCATTAGCTATAGTGTGGGCCTTCCAAAAGTTTTGATAAATACTACTCGGATCAGAGGTGATAGTGATCACAGATCATGATTCAAATTTTTGAATCACAGTTATCCGACCAATAGTTGTCTAGTCAGATGGAGTTTACTGTTACAGGAATTTAATTACACTGTACAATGTTGCAAAGGATCCAAAAATATAGTAGCTGATGTACTTAGTCAAAATCCATGTAGGTCAGAACAGAATCATTTATGAATAGAAAATGCTTATATTACAAATGTCAATTTGATGACAGATAGTAATATAGAGAATGATCTAGAAAACTTACCAGAATTACAACTAACTGACCTGAATTAAATCTAATAAGAATAAAAGGGGAAGTTGTGAATGTGTTAAATTTTTTTTACATATTATAAGATAGAAAATTGGGTTTTATTTTATAAAGTAAATTTAAATAAAGATGAGTAAAGGGTAATCATATTTATTATATTCCATACACCATTCATAAAGTATATACACTGTTTATATGGATACTTTTGTACCTATAAGACAGAACACACCTTAAAAAATTGGTTTTACTGGCCAAAAATGTATATAAACTTCTTAATATTTTTAAGAGATTGTTTAGTGTGCTTACGAGCTAAGCCAGTAAACCAAAATTATAGTGATATCTTTAAACTAATTATACCAAAAAGACCAAATGGGATTTTTGCTAATGACTACTATGGTCCATTACCCTCATTTAATAAAAAGAAATATTTACTAGTCACATACAATATTTTCTCAAAGTATGTTTTGGTTTACTCAGTACCCCAAGCTAATACCAGACATACGATCAAAGTATTAGACACACTCCAATTCCTAAGGATTAGGAAAACATAATACCAATATAACAGATCATGGTACATCTTTTTTATCTAAAGAATGTAAAAAAGGGTGGAAAAATCTCAAATCAAACACATTCTCACATCCATTAGGAGTCCACAGTTGTACCCCTGTGAACTTGTAATGCAGGAATTGGATGTTTGTTTAGGACATCCTTAGAGGATGAACATAAATGGTGGATAAGACATATAGAATGTGTAATCAACTATATCAATTGGAGCATAAATGAATCAACAGGATTCACGCCCATAAGAATATACTTTAATTTACCTATTCTATTTAATAATTATAAACCACCAATTGTTTGTAATGAATACAAAATTTGAAGAGACAGACTAAAAGCTTACATCCATTTAACAGATAAAGCTAATAAAATGATCAAATATAAAAAGGGAAATACTTATATGTTTAAAGTAGGAGACAAAATGTTTGTTAAAATACCTCACCCAAGCAATCCAATAGAAAGTATCAAATTTTATCACCTATATTAGGGACGTTTTTCTATTATAAAACAGTCTGCTCCAAATGCATTTTGGATAGAATTGAATGGAAAGTTAAATGGAACATACAATGCAAGTTGCTTGAAGTCTTACTATGGCAAAGCAGAATGATACTAAATTGATATATTTAATTAGAAATAGAAAGAGAAATGAGATAAAATCAAAAATGGGGTCAATTTTCTTATGATGAGAGTAGATCCAGATAATTCTAAAATAATTACTGGGATACTTTAGTGTCAACTGAGATAAGAGATGATTCATGTAAAATGGACACTCCAATGTGTAATTATTTCTTTTGAGAAAACCAATAAGCCTCACAAAAGGAACAGGGTGGAAGGATAATTAATTAATCTTGTGCCTTCTAGTATAGAGACACATTACCCGTTGATCTCTTAGCATAAAACCATCATAATAACCCTTATATAATTTCTCATTTCAGTATGACAAAGAATGAAAAATAAAAAAGTAATAGTAAGATAGACTAGAATAAATAAGTTTGATAATTTCTTTTATATACATACACCAACATTCTCCAATTAAATATACATAATGCATGACCTTAAATTTTAACTTCAGGGTGAGGGAATTGTAAGAAAATTTTTGCAATATAGACATTGACACTCACTATTAAAGCCAATCTATGATTTTATATAAATACCCAAATTATATACAACTGTATAACAGATTTATCCAATTAAAGTTTTAAAATGTTCTTATTATAATAAAAAAAATGTAAACCTTTTACGGGAGGGAAATTGTAAGGGTTACTTAAAATCCTATTATCATAACCTATCCAAATGTAATATCAAAACATAAATAATAAAAAATACAAATGTGAAGTTTATAATTAGTAAGGTTATTATTTTTGATAAACATATATATATATTATAACGATCAGATGGAAATAAATCTTACCGTATCTGCTGTACAAGGCGCCACCAGTCATTTGAACCTGGAAAATTTATATAGTAGGCAGATACATAAGTTAAGAAAAAAAAATTTATATGTATTTTATTCCGACTGTGAGCGCAATGCCACTAGCTCAGTGAGATGCAGAGATTTATAAAATATGAATTCTTATCTAAAAATATTTTCAATATTAAAAAATAAAAGAAGCCACTGCCAGTTATAATACACACAAACATTTATTTAAACATATATAAGATTTTATTTTTTGTCTATCATAATTGTATAATTGGGAAAAATCTTTATCATTTACACAAACATTCATTCTGCCTTATCAGGCACTGAGAAGAAAGATCATGGTGTTTCTTGATCTTAAACTCAGAGATAAAAAGCCAATAAACTCACCACGCTGGCTAATGCGTGTTGGTGAGCAGCCCATCCATGTTCGTATACTATATGAATAAACATATAGTAATAACAGCTGCAACGACAAGAACGTATGGAGTGGACATTAGGAATTTTTTTTTTTTGCTTTTGGTAGAAATAACTTGATATTAAAAGGAAATATGCCTATGTGTTTGAAAAGAAAGGTTTTTAACAAATGTGTTTTACCAGTTCTTACTTATGGATCTGAGACTTGGACACTTAATAGAAGATCAATACAGAGACTTCAGACCACTCAAAGAAGTATGGAGAGATGTATGTTGGGAGTAACAAGAAGAGATCGAAAACACAATGTATGGGTAAGAGAACAAACAGGTGTTACTGACCTCATTGAAAAAATTAAAAGATTGAAGTGGAGTTGGGCTGGACATATTGCTAGAAGAGATGATAATAGATGGGCAATTGAAATTTTAAACTGGATTCCAAGAGATTGTAAAAGACCCAGAAGGAGACCACATGTAAGATGGATGGATGAAATAAGAAAATGTGTAGGGGTGATGTGGAGAAGAGAAGCTAAAGATCGGAGAAGTTGGATTAAACTTGGAGAGACCTTCATCCTGCAGTGGATTGATAATGGTTGATAATGATGATGATGATATAAGATTTTGAATCATTTTAGAATAACTTTTACTTTAAAATTTAACTTATATTTTAACTTTGATTTTAGAATTTAATTTACATTTAAACTTTTATATTCTAAGTTCGCACAGATGAATTTAATATTTTATTAAAGTGTCAAGTATAAATAGACTACATAGATTGCATTTGAAAAGAAAATATTCTATCCCTTATTTAACCTTAGGCCAAAAGTTTGCAGTCAAACTAATATCAATCCATCTGATACATCGATGTATTCAATGCAGCATGAATTACGACAGCACAAATACCATACTGTCAGGAATATACATCTGAACAGCATGGTTAAAGAATACATTGACTCTTCCAGAACAGGAATACTAGATCTGTCTGTCAAGAAGAACAATAAAAAAAACTCCATAGGAAGGGACTGCGTTTTCCGTCTTACTATCCCATTCCATAGGCTAAAAAGGGATGATCCAAGGAACAGGGAATACCATCCGTCTCCATTGGTCAATAAGAAAGGCTTATTTCACCCAAGTGCAGCATATAAGGTGATCCTGCATATAGCGGACATCATACTACATTTACCAATTACACCAATATATTCAATCCATTGACCCAATTTAACTACGAAACAAATAACTTAAGATTTACCCTCCCTTAATTAATCTAATATAACTTTATAAATCTATGCGGTCTATCATGCCTGACTTAAGATTAGCATTTATTAAGTTTAGTTTAACAAAAATCATAATAAAACTTAAAAGAACAAAAAAAAAATTAAATGGAAATGATTTTTTTAAAAAAATACATCAAATAACATTATTAATATTAATTTACATTGGTCAGATATGATTCTATTTGTATCAAATACTGAAAGGTTTAGAATTTAGAGTTATTGTTTTGAAAATGTTCATAAAGTTCTTATAGTTTTTAAAAAGTTCATCTTTATCCGTTGCTTGCCATTTGGGATCAAGCATTAATTCCCCTGATGTCCTGTGGTCCACAATATAGAAAATGATTGGTCATTTCTCTTTTTTTTATAACAAAACTGAAGGGATTGAAGAGTGTGTCTTTCCAATCCCTTCTCATTCAACTACCTGCTTTCACATCTCTGTCCTCTTCCCAGCTCTTTCTTCACTCACTAAAATTTATTTCCAAACTTTCTTTTATATTAGAATTTTGGATTCAATGGACATTACATCATGATGATGGTGATGATCTTTTCATTGAGGTCCATTTCTTGAGGGATTTTTTTATTAGCTATTAGTTTCTATTGTTTTTTCCTCCTATCTGACCTTTGGTTATACATTTTGCAATGCCCAAGGGCTAACTTACTTTTAACTAATTAAAAATCATTTCCATTTTACAATAGCATTAATTAATTTATTGTACATTGTTTTTATCTTTAAATCTTTCAAGTCTTTTTCTTAATATTTAGTTTTAAATTTTTTTTTTTTTTTTAATAAAGTTTTCTTTTAATAATTTTTCATCTGTGCGATTTTATATATTAGTGTTTAGATGATTTTTAATTTTCAATTTTTAATTCTTAAAAAAAAGAAGTTTTTATTTGGAAACTTTTATTTTTCATATCTAATATTAAAAAAAAATAATGTAATGGCGTATGTGCCCATTACAATATATATAAATCAATTCAAGTTTTAAAATCTTACATTTGATTAGAATTAGGTATTTAAATTGTTTCTAATGAAATTAATAACTTTAAAATAATTATTTTATTATTTTAACATATATAAATAATTGTTTATACTAATTTAATTTTATTAGCAAATACATAGATTTGGATATAAATTCAGGTCAATGTCGTATCTTAGCAACTAAGACAAAAGAAATCGAATTTAGAACACTTATAAATTATAATTATTTTAACATTATGAAAATGTTAAATCACGAAAAGCAAATATTATATATGCTACCAGAAGTCGATTTCAGTATAAAAACCAAACCAAATTTTTATTAATTTAATCCTTTCTTTGCTAAGGAACTAATCACTACAATCATTTGTTCTGATATTTTCAAAGTACAAACATATCAAAAGAAAATGGGTTAATAACTTTAAAGAATTTTCTTCACAATATAAATTTCATTATAAAAGAACTCTAAATTCACTCATCAAAAAGAGTAATTAAATTATTCTTAAATTTCATTGCTTATATTTTTAAAATGTAATTATCTATGTATTTTCATTTATTAATAGTAGAAATTTAGAAGATTGTTCTAAATTAAAGTTTTAATGAAGAAAAATTTCTTTAAAACCTTTATTTAAATTGAAATTAAATATTTTAAGAAGATAGTAATTATTGAAAATGTATTATGGGTAAACACCACTTGTCATGGGATGAAATGCTGATGTTTTAACCAAAGAGTGTAATTATATTTCCTATGCAATGCCTAAAATATATCTGTACTTCATCAATATAATTTTCAATGAGAAGTTAATTAGTAGTGAAATAATTTGGGGAAGAAGACCTAATCAACAAAATATCTTGATTGCCTCTTTGATAATTGATGAACAAAAAACATGGAGCTCTATTATTAAAGAACATTCTTCATCTCATCACAAAAGGGAATGGGATAATATTTTCTGAAACAACATTTCAGATTTTTTTGTGTGTTATATACTTTTGACAACTAAATTTTATTTCTTTTGTTTTCAAAAATCATTCATGCTGGGAGTACTTCACTTTTTTAATTTTTTTTTTTAATAAAATTTATATCTTCTATTTAAAAAAATAAGCAACATTGACCGAAGTAAATTTAAGACTAACTCAATCTGGAAGTAAGAGTTTTGTATTCTCCAAATTGAATCTATACATAACAGAACAGAATTTTGGTTATTACTATTTTAATTAACATAATAATATTTGTTACAATTGTTATGTGAAGGATTAACCTCTTTACATGAAATTTCTTTATTTTATAATTCTGACGATACACGGAAGGATTTATTTATAATAGTAATATTACTTTACAAGGGTCTTATAATGTGAATCATTTTTGATGTACATAATTTTGAATTAATATTAAGTTAGTTAGTTATATTATAATTTTGAAATTTAAAATTTTTAGTTATTGTTGTATAAATTATTCAAATGTATCTGTGTTAGTACAATGTATATTACTGTTATGAGAATATGGAGGTAATAATTAACTTTATGCTATCAATAATAAAAATGTATGCATGCACATGGTATAATTTTTTTTTTTTGTTATTGTTACATGAAATATTTTCATGTTGTTTGTTACTTGTCAATAAATATGTTAAAGTTGATTTTTAAATTCAAGGAAGTCTCTTATTTATCTGATTTATTTAATTATTTTACCAGACAAAATATTTATGAATGCACATACTTACTTACCTATACCATATCAAATTAATATATTAGCATATTAAATAAGTTAGCCTCAGAATAATTTATTGAAATAATTTTTACTACTATGTGTTGATATTGATTGCAGACAGTTAAATGCAATATCTGCCCTGAGTTTGAATTTCGAGCATAACGGGATTATGTTTAAAGGTGTTGATTGGCTGAAATAGTCTAGGTTATATCATATTGAATAATTTAACTTTAAAGTTATCTTGTTTGATGTGGATTCGATTTTAGATTGCAATTATATCATTTTATCCATGGCATCCTATATGAAAGCTTAAGTCTGACTATAGTTACATGCGACTACCTTTATTCCTGAAGAAGGTCCATTTCATTACACTAGATGAAAAATCATTTTTAAGATAGACCATGACAGCAGAAATATCGGAAAATGATGAGTTTTTGAGTGATATGCTTATCCTATAATGCAATGCTGGCAAATAAAAAACAGCATCAATTAAAGAAGAATATCAGTAATTGTTTAAGGAGATAGAGTTCCATGGAAGAAATTCTTCTCCCTACATGAGAGGGAATGCCAGCAGATGTAACCAATTTTTTTACAAATTTATTATATGACATATTGAAAGATCCTATTAGAATTATAGGAAGTATTGAGGATTTAAATTTTGAATTTAATATATGTATCAGTCTATTATTGTTTCACCTGGAAGAATATACATGTATTCTATGTTCATTGTTATTATTTTGTGATATTGAGTAACAATTAGCATATATGCATCAAATATATATATATATATATATATATATATATATATATATATATATATATATATATATATATATATATATATATATAGTTTTAAATGAGCAGGTTTCAATTGTAGGTAAGAATGCTGCCCTGGAAATTAATGAATATCCTTGACTATCATAAAATTTTTATAGATCTCTGTGATTTGTTATATGTCTTAGTTTCCAGCAAAACAGTTATGTGTGCCTGAATAATATGAAGCCATTTCTCAAGTTTATGGGTTTTTTTTCCTAAGAGTTTAATCCTCTGACATTGATAGACCCTATTTTTATTAACATTGTCTTATTTAGTGTGTAGATATAAATCATACAAGAAATATATTAGACCCTCATGTGACAACTCTATAGATTTATCATAAGCAATTACATTTGGACTCTCTATATTGACTCTCATTTGAGGTATCATCTGCATCAGAATCTTGTTTTTATTTGACTTTTTTAACATGGCCAAGACTTTGTAGTATAAACTCTTCACTTAATCTTGGAGTTTGTAATTCATTTTTTCTTTTTTTTTTTGCATGTTCCACGTGACATGTTTTGCATTGGTTGTTTAATTCATTTATATCCATGTCTGTGTGTGATGGACAAAGTATTATTAATTCTATAATATCTTGTGTAGTTTTGTTTGTTTCAATTGTTTCTGTAAGAATTTTACTTCTATTATTGTAACTTTTTGTTGTAGAAACATATTTTGATCCAATAGTTGATCTTGTCTTTGAATATTATCATCTGTTAATATATTTTATTTCTAGCTATCTGAGTCATCGATGTTATCATCAATTATACCAGTGATAGACTTTTTCCCATTATATATGCATTTTTTTTTCCTCATTGATGTGTTGATAGGCTCTCATTTCACAGTGTGGACACTTAATTTTTCGATACGCACTTATGATGTAACCTCTTTACTTACTGTTGAAACCCTGTGGTTTGAGTTTGTGTATTATTAAGAGATGTGTTGTTTCATGATCAGTAATCAGCATAGGGATGTTATTTGGATTAATATTTTTGTTTAAATGCAATTTCAAATATTAATTATTACTTAAGATCAGTATCAGTGTATCTTTTAGATATATGGTTGCAATATTACCACTGATCTAAAAGGCTTCATTAATTTTTTAAAGTCATTGATATCATAATTTAAAATAGATGTTTTTTATAATTCTGATTACATAATTTTCTCTATTCTGATCTACTTTAATTAGCACTTACTTTTCCCAGTGTGCAAATTGTTATTTTAAATCTATTTCTTTGTTCTTTGTAAAAAAAATTATTGCAATATATTTGGGATTTGGGTGATCAGCAATCCATTATATGGAATTCCATAAGTTGTTTGCTGTAATCATTTTATTCAGTAATTTCTTTGGAAACATGTAGAGAGTGCAATTTATATCCATAATCGCTACAATAATTGAACGATCGGTAAAAAAAGTTTAAATGAAAAATAAAGATCTTTCGATGTTGTTGCATTGAAGGCTTCTGAAAATCTGCTTTTCCTTTTCTCCATTAATGCCGCTTCCATCATGTTGGTAGGCTTTTGTGGGATATCCATTAGTATGTCTAATTTAATAAAGTCATTCATTGTCAATCTACAAAATCTTGCATTCTTTTATATTTTTTTACCAAAATAAAATTTACATTATCATTGTACTTCCTTCCATCATTATGTAGCAATAATGTTCAGACTTTCATTGCTTCTGCATACAAATGTAATTTCACTTCATAAGTGGAGTTCATGGCAGCTAACATATTTTCCATGGCAAATGTTTCAGATCAAATCCTTTTATGAGGAGTGTTCAAATTGGCTTGTCTATTAAATTTTTTTTTATTTCCAATGTTTAACAGCAATTCTGTTACATTCTTTACATTATCCAATGATATGATTATGTGTAAATATTCAAATAAACTCATGGTAATTGTAAATGACCTCCAAATTGATGCATGTATGTATAAATTTCACAAATAATTGTGGCTGGGCATTTACTGCTGTGTCCTATCAACTGCACCAGCTTTTTCTATGTCTTAGCTTGCTAATCCCTGTAGTAAGAATAACAAATTTAATATGGAATATTATTTTTTGAGAACACAAAGAAAACAGCAACTCAGATATTCAATTTATACATTTTGATATACACATTAATATATACAAGTATAATATATGTAGATATATGAATCAATCATTCTAATTTATATAACCTGATTGCAACTAATTAGGAATATTTCATCTCCTTACTAAGTCTATTCACTAATCGGTGTGATCTGTTAAGAGCCTAGTCAACTTAATGACCTTCAGGAGCCGAGATCCTGGGAATAAGATGTCCCCCACTGTTTTCTTTTGTTGCTTTCGGTCTTGTGATACAGGTGCCTTCAAGACAATGAAAATATGAGCACATGTTGTTTTTCCCCACAATTTATATAAATTTCAGTCCTTTTGTTTTCTGAAACAATTAAGTTCATTGGGGATAATCCACGGTGCATTATCTGTTTAATCATGCCTTTGTAAATTTAGTATTTTAATTTATACTAATTAAATTTCCGCTGTTATCTGATTTTTTTTTCCTTCTGCTAATAATTACTGTGCACTATGTTTCAATTCAATATTTTATGTTGCGACACATTCTTTGACTGCTAGTGGTTGCTGCAGTACCATCAAGAAACACCAAGAAGCCTGCAAGTGATAAATTTCTATCCAAAAACACTGAAATCGTGATACAGATGCCTTCAAGACAATGAAAATACGAGCACATGTTGTTTTTCCCCCACAATTTATATAAATTTTAGTCCTTTTGTTTTCTGGAGCAATTAAGTTCATTGGGGATAATCCATGGTGCATTATCTGTTTAATCATGCCTTTGTAAATTTAGTATTTTAATTTATACTAATTAAATTTCCTCTGTTATCTGATTATTTTTTACCTTCTGCTAATTACTGTACACTATGTTTCAATTCAATATTTTATGTTGCAGTTACACATACTTTGACCGCTAGTCATTGCTGCAGTACCATCAAGAAGCCTGTAAGTGATAAATTTCTATCCAAAAAACACTGAAATCGATCAAAAATTAAAACGCAAAAATGGCTGAAATCAATGGAAAATTAAAATGCCCCAGGCAATAAATGGGAAAATTAAAACAACTAAGGCAAACAAGTAGAACATTGCCTCAAATGCCCCCCCCCCCGCACAAGTTTTTATCCAAAAATCTTTGAAATCAATGTAAAATTAAAATGCCTAAGACAAACAAATCGAGAAATTAAACATGGAACAAATCATTCTAAAATACAAATCAAAAAGAAATGGAAATGCTATAAAATTCAAATTACAAAAACAGAAATTGGTCTAATGTATAAAACCCAACCTCGGCAGGAAGAATTCGATCAAAAATAAGTAAAATGCAAATTACAAAAACTAAAAAAAAAAAAAATGATGAATGCTGTTTTCAAAAGCCTATGAAATAAAAGAAAAAAATATATAATAAAAAGCTATGAAATTAAACAAAAACATATTAAATCTCTAAAAAATTAACAGTCAAATTAATGGTGGTAATGCAGTACTTTCTCTGACTTTCAACACTATGATGAGGAGTATAATAATTAGCAAACTTTCATAACAGACAAATACTTATTAAGTAATTAAATATAGATAATAAAAGTAGCTATAAAATACAAAAACAGAAATTGGTGACTAACTTCACTGAGTACTTTTCAAAAATATACTAAATTTCATCAGTATTTATGCCTGCATTATTAACTAACAGATATAATAATAATTCACAAACGTTAAATATAGACTAATACATGTTACGTAATTAAATATAGATATATCCAGTGATGATATCTTAAATTTTCAAGAACCGATCCTCGAAAGGCAGATTGTATTTAAGAAACTATTCTGTTTATTTTTCTCATTTCTAAGCATGGAAACAAATAACTTATTTGTTTTGTACCTAAAAATTTTTGGCGACTTCTCAGAAATTTTGCTTGATCCCTTCCTCTTCATTCACAAAAAAATTCATTAGTGCACTTGCACACTATGATGTACTTTACAATCTCACTTATGGGATCAAAAGAATTAAACCATTTTTATAATCAGAAAAAAAACATTTATTTGGCAAGATATTTCCATATTGACATTCTATTCACATCATGTGTCTCTTCAGGTTGATGATGCTTTTTGACTATACCATCATCAGCTGAATTTGTGATTTTTTTAGCCATACTTGAACTGGGTCACTGCAATTCCAATGATTTAATGGAAGACCATTTCAATTTATTACTAGAAGATTTGCCATATTTTTCACTTCAAGATGATTTCTTTTATCCGAATAAATTGCATTCATCACATAAAACCTCCATTCAGCCTCTGCTGAACTCACAATGGTTTTAATTATATTTTTAGCTGTTTGGATAATTTCAGGTACAACATGTTTCTGGTGATTTCTCAAAACATTTTCAATATAATCACGGAATTAATTAACTGAAATCTCGTGATGAAATGCTTTGTAAAAATCTGATAATTTTTCTTCATATTCTTTCCAGGGAACCACAACTTTTTCCAGATTCCAAGCATCTGGGTTCACAATTTTAACTAATTGATGAAATTTATGATTTCTATCTTGAATATTATTACTTATCCTATTACAATCCATTAATCTTAATGTCATATTTATTGTCACTGCATTCAGTAATTTTTGATGGGGAAGACTCACACATTTGTTGTCTTCAACAAAATTAATATACTAGAATTGCTTAGAAGAGATAGTTTCATTTATTATTTTTTTGTAAGTACCACTCTTCTCTCTGTGATATTCAAATGTTTTAATTGTTCTCTTAATCAATTGTTCAGCATGCAATATATTTACACATCTTCCTTGAAGAACAGCCCACAACAGAGAAATATCTTCTAGTATATAAATTATTAAAGCCAGATCTCTCATAAAATATTTGTTGGCAAGACGTTTAGCCGTTCTAGAAAATTTCTTATTAGTAGAAAAATATATATACAGTTCTGGATAGGGTCACTATGTTGCAACTTCTGTTCTATGACTGCATGCTGCCTATCTTGGATCAAAAACTCTACCAATTTTTAGAATTTTAATTCCCAAATTGATTGAAATTTTATTCAGTGTCATTTGGTTTTTATTAAAATGATGGAAAATTTTGTATATTTCATCAGTAAATGCTTTAAAGTGATTCACTTGCTTTATGCCTTTGATAAAATTTTCCAGCACAATCTGAAAGTGATGACTTAAATAATACCAAATAATAATCTCAAAATAGTGGTTTTTTATTTTAACATTCTTTTTTGACCACCTTCCCAGAATCACACTTGCTCTTTCTGAACAAAATCCAATAAAATTGTTCTTCTAATATGGATTATAAAATCCTACTGAATGCAGACTTTGTAGTAGAGCAATGTAAATGATTTCACCATCTTGGTTTTGTAATTCCACTAAATCTACAAAAATTGTTGGTGAAAAATCTGTATCTTCAACTTTAATAAAAATGATAGGACTGGTTTGCATGATATTGTTGATGCCTCATGAATTATAACACATATCTTTAAATTCTGATCTATTATTTTTCTAAACACTTTTTTTAATGTATTTTGCAAGGTCCTCAATAATTTTGACAGCTGCAAATCGAGAATGGAGTCTCACTTCCATATCTAATCCTATCTTTTTTTGTAATTCTATCAAATGTTCAATATCAGAAAATGGTCAGTTTAGTTTTGCTAAAGTGTAAACTATTGAAAATTTTACTAGTGGATGGAGCTCATAAACTTTTCATGACTTTTGTCTATGGATTTGGAAATTGCATTTTTTGCACTTTCTTTCAATTGCATCACACACATCTGGTGTGCTTTTGAAGAAAAGTGTTCATTTATTTATTTATTTTTTGAATAGAGGCTGATTTCTCCGGCATTTGTAATAGGCACTGGATGGTTGCAGCATAAAAATCCATTAAAAAGAACGTTCAAATTTTGAGGCTTATGTGAAGCAAAATTATTTAGAGAAGTTTGTTCAAATAGATTGAAGCATCCTTAACTAACCAAAAAGGCGCTGGATGTTTGCAGCATAAAAATCCATTAAAAAGAATGTTCAAATTTTGAGGCTTATTGGAACA
This sequence comes from Epiperipatus broadwayi, assembly GCA_028023455.1. Classification (NCBI taxonomy): domain Eukaryota; kingdom Metazoa; phylum Onychophora; class Udeonychophora; order Euonychophora; family Peripatidae; genus Epiperipatus; species Epiperipatus broadwayi. The sequence continues at coordinate 26,355 of JAQFVV010000317.1, forward strand.
AAATGTATTAGAGAATCTTGTTCAAACAGGTTGCAACTCACTTAACTAACAAAAACGCACTTGCAGCATAAAATTCATTAAAAAGAATGTTTAAATTTTAAGTCTTATTGGAGCAAAATTATTTAGAGAAGCTTGTTGAAACAGATTGCAGCTCACTTAACTAACAACAGCAGATGTTACCTAAATTTCAGTGTGGGTTTTTGAAATGTTGCCTGGAAGTTTGTACCTGTTTAATACATCTGTGTTAAAAAAAATCAGTTAAAAAATATAAATAATCCCAACAACTTTTATTTTTAGCACTTGTTAATTTTTTAATATGACATAATTAAACTAAACAGGTATTTCAAAACATTAGTTCAGTTACATTTTGATTAAATTTGTCGGCCCAAGCAGTTATATTTTTTATGTGAAACGTCTGTTACACGTTACTGAGAGGCCTATTGCATCACATTTCATTTTGCAAGTACAAACTGTGACGTGTAATATGATACAGTGCTATTATATATATATCTTTTTAAATATTTAACTTATATGTTTTAATTTAATTCATTATTTTTCTAAGAATATCTCATATAACATATATATATATAACTAAATATTTATACAACTATTTACCAGTTTTTAACTTTTAAATTTGCGTGTAGGTTAAATGTTAATTTTAAAAATAACAAATTTTGTTTCAATTGAAAGTAAATATGATCATGCTGATCCCCAAGTGCTGGTACTGCATGATCGTATTTGCTTTCACTTCTAATAAATATGATGTAGCTAGAATTGTATGGAAGCAGTTGCAGTAGCAGGGTTAACATATGGTAATGATGTGTTATGTGTTAGTAAAGGGTTAGAAAAAGTATAAAGGGAAGTAAGAAGACATGCATTAGATGCCAATGTGTGGACAGCAAAGGAGGCAATTCAAGGAGAAATGGGATGGTCAAGTTTTTATATGAGAGACGCAAAAAGCAAAATGAAAATGTTTGGTAGGTTGCAGTTTATGGATAATAAGAGAATAGTCAAAATACTATTTAATTGGGTTATGAGTGAAAGCAGGCAACAAGATGGGTGAGAAAGGTAATGCAGTATGCATACGATTTGGATAAAGAATTTATACCAGTATACTTGTACAAAAGACAGGATGATTGTCTTAGGATTTTTGAGTGTTATAGTGGTAAGTGATGGGATAAAAGAATAGATGCATTAATAAAGAATAGGGAGTTGGAGAGATGGAGAACTACTATGGAGAGTAAAAAAGTTTAAATGTATATAGAAGTAAACAGAACATTGAGTGTGAGTTAATTTATGATAATAGCAATGAAAGTAGTTTATTGTTCAAGGCTTGAACAGGAGCTTTAGCAAAAGGGAATATACAGGTAAATGGAAAAATATGGGTGATTTATTTTGCAAATTGTGTAAGGAAGGCATAGAAAATATTTGGCATCTGTGAATTGAATGTAAATGCTTGAAAGCAGAAAGGGCACAAATAATGAAGTTGGGTTATTGGTTTTTATGCTGGGTTTAGGAAAAGATATGCGTGATTTAGATATGAAGGCCATGGAGTTGACAAAGATTATGTTGTGGAAATGGGATGGAGCAGATTATGGGAAAATTTAAGGTGGGGAATGGAAAAGGAAGGTAAAGTGTTTAACAGGTTTCTCTGGGCATAATTGCTGAGAGATTCCTGATTCCATTTAAGGAGAAGTCCCAGTGAATCACATTACATCACTTGAAACAAAATTTATTTTTAAAATTAACAATTGGCCTACACACAAATTTAAAAGTTAGAAACTGATAAATAGTTGCGTAAACATTTCGTATATATACATATATTGAGTAACTTTTCTTATTTCAATTCTGATAATAATGTAGCCATTGTTAACCTTGAAGTCCCCCCTCCCCAGAGTCAGTTAATAAATGAACTCTATAACTGCATAAATGAACTATTGAAGTGTGTGTTTTGAATGCTTATAATTATTTTATTGCTGAATTATATTACTGTTGTATATCACTATAATATATGTGTGCCTGAGGTAGTATAAGTCATTGTTTGATCTAATTAAGATTTCAAAGAAGTACTTTAAAATTTGCAATAATAAATATTTGGTCATCTAATAAATTATTTTTAAACTTAATGCTTGTTGATCAATTCTTCTACTACTAATTAAAGTAGTAATCCATTATATTTATTTTTGATTGAGCTACTTGGGATATCTTAGTCGCTGAATTAGGTTGCCATTGTTCAAAGTGCATCATTTATCTTTGGGTAACTGACTGGTGCCCGGGGTTTACTCCAAAACCAAAAAGTGCTTTGAATGATAGGTATTGAAATATGTAGCCGAGATGATCTGCGTCCTTCAAACATGCTCACATTTATATATTTTTACATATAGCTCTGGCTTGATAGGTATTGAAATATGTAGCCGAGATGATCTTTGTCCTTCAAACATGCTCACATTTATATATTTTTACATATAGCTCTGGCTTGGTCACATTTGGGACATTATTCTTCTCTGCCTAAGGGGCCTTGGTGGTGCAATATTTAAATTGCCTTGGTGTATATCAAATATGTTAAGAATAAATAATTGTATTATATTTTTTGTATAAAAGTTTTACAATATTGTTTCACAAGTTATTTTATATTAAAGAGTGCAAGTGATTATAGAGTTTGTTTATTTCCGCAAGTGATCTATAAACATTTCACACGGTTCAATTTATATATATATATGTTATATGAGATTCTTAGGAAAATAATGAATTAAATTAAAACCCATAAGTTAAAGATTTAAAAAGATATCTATATATAATAGCTTTGTAACATTTTACATGTCACAGTTTGCACTTGCAAAATGAAATGTGATATAAGAGGTCTCTCAGTAATGCATAATAGATGTTTCACATGAAAGATATAATTGCTTGGGCTGACAAATTTAATCAAAATGTAACTGAACTAGTCTTTTGAAATATCTGCTTTGTTTTATTATGACATATTAATTATTTATGAGTGCTGAAAATACAAGTTCTTGGGATTACTTTTATTTTTTGACAGTGTTAATATGGATTTTTTACACAGGTCAATACAGTATTAAACATGCACAAACTTCCAGGCAACATTTCAAGAACCTGCACTGAAATTTAAGTAACATTTGTTGTTTGTTAAGTGAGTTGCAATCTGTTTGAATAAGTTTTTCTAAATAATTTTGCTCCAATAAGCCTCAAAATTTGAACATTCTTTTTAATGTATTTTTATGCTGCAAGCATCCAGAGCCTTTTTCTTAATTAAGTGTGCTGCAATCTGTTTGAACAAGCTTCTCTAAATAATTTTGCTCCACCTAAGCCTGAAAATTTGAACGTTTTGATGGATTTTTATGCTGCAAGCATCCAGTGCCTTTTTGTTAGTTAAGTATGCTGCAATCTCTTTGAACAAGCTTTTATAAATAATTTTGTTCCACATAAGCCTGAACTTTTGAACGTTTTTTAACCTCTTTTTTGCTGATTATTTTATTGGCCGAGTGATGTAAAAGTCTAAACTTTTAATTGGTCAATTCACAAACTCAAGCATCAAAATATATTCATCTTTTAATATTATATTCACTTTAGTTTCGTTTGTAAAAAGTATATTAATAATTTGTCAGGTTATGAAAGTGAACAAAAGTTTTTCCAAAAATAAATTTTTATTTATAATTATAAAAATATTCAATAGTGGCAAATCTAAAATGAATATTACTCACCAACCAAAAAGTTTTGCTCACATCAGTGATTTCTTTCCCAATTTTACGTTGTAGAAAAGTAAATAATTTTTGCTAAAGTCTTAACTATTTTTCTAAAATAATTTTAGTTTTAGCATATTTTATCAAAATAATTTATAATTTGTCATAAAATACTTTTAAAATGGTCTAAAACATTCATTTATCACTTTCAAAATGAAAGAAAAGAAATTGTAATGGTGGAAGTTATTGATAAGTGAATTTTTTTGTCCTCAATAGCTGAGAGCCAATCAACACTTTTAATGGACTGCCTTCTCCCTTTGTTGGACCTTCAATGTCAGTTTTATTGATTTTTTACTTGTAAAACAATTCAAGGGCGGGCAGCATACAAGGTGGTAGGAGACCAGAAAAGTGGCTGGAATTAAATAAAGCAATTGAAAATGAAGGGCTTGAGGTATTAGCAGCAGTGGAAACTCATTTAAGAGAAGAACACGAAGCTATTTTGGAAGAGGTAGTATGACAGGGTATAAACAGAAAAGGAAAAGAAAAAAGGTGTGGTGGTATAGGCGTTATATTGAAAAAGTATTTAAATATTGTTAAATGTCAAGAGCATTTGTGGTTTGAAATAAGGTTGGGTAGACAAGAATGGATGGTGGCTGTAGTGTATATCACCACTGGAGATAGTCAAACTGTAATGGAGTGGAACAATAGTATATATGAATGCCTAGTTAAGGATATACAGAGTTTTAATAAAAAGGGGAATAGAATAATGGTTATAGGGAATATGAATGGACATATTGAAGAAATTGATGATGTAGATAATAAAAATGGTCAGTTTTTGAAGGAATTTTGTCAAAGAGTAAATTTGAGCATGGGGAATTTATTAAATGTGTATGAGGGACAATACACATGGTCTAGGAATAATGTATTTCACACAATAGATTATGTATTGCTAGAGAAAGAGGGAATGAATAAAATACGGAAAATTAAGGTGTTTGATAATGAAGAGAGAGTATGTAATAGTGATCATAACTTTATTGTAATAGAAATGGTTAGTAATATGATGGAAGATAGAAATAAAGGTAGAAATAATAATGAAAGATGTGGATGGAGAGTGAATGATAAAAATAAGTTGGAAGAGTATAAAACAAAAGTTGAAGAAACCATCGAGCAGTTGGTTGGGGATGAGTATAAGGACTGGTGTGGTAAAATAGAAAAAGTGGCAAATAGGATTTTAGTCGAGAATATGCAGAAGAATAAAAGTAATAAAAAAATGAGAATTAGTAAAAGTGTAAAAGAGAGGAAAGAAGCATGCAGAGAATATAAGTGTGCTATTAAGAATAAAGAAAGTGAAAATGATATTAATGCTAAAATGGATAAATATAGAGAGAGGATGAAGATAAATAGTAAATTGTTGGAGGATATTAATAAAAGTGGAAGAGATGGGAGTAAAAAATTTTGGAATTACATTAAAAGGAAAAATGTAGGGGAAAGAGAGATAGTATTAATAGATGATGAGGAAAGAGAATGTAGCTCTAGAGGTGAGCTAGAGAAAATCTTAAATAGATATGTAATGGATATAGAAAAGATGTTAGATGTGAAGGAATTAGTGATAGAAAACATGAAAGCAGTTAGTAATGGGAATATTAGGTTCACAAAAAATGAACTGAATGAGGCAGTGAAGAGATTGAAAAGTGGAAGGTGAGAGGTTTAGATGGATGGGCAGCAGAGATGGTAATGAATTTAGGGCATAGAGCAAAAGGAAAGTTATCATGTTTTAATAAGATGTTACAAAGACAGTTTTTTCGGATAGTTGGAGTAATACAAGAATAAGATTATTATTTAAAGGAAAGGGTAAAGATCATAGAAAGTTAAATAATTATAGACCGATAGCGGTAACATCAGTTTTATATAAAGTTTTCGCATATATGGTAGCTGGAAGAGTTGTAAAATGGATGGAAGAGAATAATGTAGTGGGGGAAATGCAAGGAGGTTTTAGGTCAGATAGGCATATAGGAGATAGTTTGTTTGTAGTTACACAACTTATGGAGATGAGTAGGAATTCAGGTAGATCGTTATATATGAGTTTTATAGATACAGAGAAAGCATATGATAGAGTAAATAGAAATAGATTATGGGTAAGATTAGTCAATTTGGGAATGGATGAAGCTTTAGTAAATATTAAGAAATTATATGAAAATAATTATTATACTTACCAATTAGGGGATGTAGTATCAGTTAAAGTTAAAAATGGGGTGGGATTAAGGCAAGGATGCCCTATGTCATCGATTTTGTTTTTGTTGTTTTTGAGTGAAATGGAGAAAGCAATAGAAAGACTAGGAAGAGGGGTAGAGATACCGTTAATATGTAGCAAAGGAGTATATACTTTCTCGGGTCTTTTTTTTGCGGATGATATCTTTTTATGTGCAGAAAGAAGAGAAGATATGGTTATTATGTTGAGGACATGTGCAAGGGTGGGTAAAGAGTTGGGGATTAAATTTAGTGAAGAAAAATCAAATATAATGATGGTTAATACTGGGGAAAGAGAGGATGTAGATTTTTTATTGGGAGATATAAAGTTAAGTGTGGTGGATATATATTGGTATTTGGGGATCATCTTATGTAATCAAGAAAATTGCTTGGATGAATGGGAGAAAAAATTGGTAAATGAAGCAAAGAAAAGAAATGGTTTGGTAAAGAAACTAACAGTATTTGCATATAATAAATATGATGTAGCTAGAATTGTATGGAAGGGAGTTCCAGTAGCAGGGTTAACATATTGTAATGATGCATTATGTGTTAGTAAAAGGATTTTAGATTATTTAGAGAAAGTACAAAGGGAAGTAGGAAGACGTGCATTAGATGCAGAGGTGTGGACAGCAAAGGAGGCAATTCAAGGAGAAATGGGATGGTCAAGTTTCTATATGAGAGATGCAAAAAGTAAAATGAAAATGTTTGGTAGGTTGCAGTTTGTGGATAGTAAAAGGATAGCCAAAATACTGTTTAATTGGGTTATGAGTAAAGGGCAGGTAACAAGATGGGTGAGAAAAGTAATGTGGTATGCAAAAGATTTGGATAAAGAATTTATATTGGTATACTTGTATAAAAGATGGGAGGATTGTGTTAGGAGGATTATTGAGTGTTATAGTGGTAAGAAATGGGATAAAAGAATAGAAGCATTAATAAAAAATAGGGAGTTGGAGAGATGGAGAAGTAGTATGGAGGGTAAGAAGAGTTTAAATATATATAGAAGTAAACGGAATATTGGAAGCGAGTTAATTTATGATAATAGTAAGGAAAGTAGTTTATTGTTTAAGGCTCGAACGGGATCTTTAGCAACAAGAGAATATACATGTAAATGGAAAACTATGGGTGATTTAGCATGCAAATTATGTAAGGAAGGTATAGAAAATATTAGGCATCTATTGATTGAATGTAAATGCTTGAAAGCAGAAAGGTTACAGATAATGAAGTTATGGGAGAATAGGTATGAACAAAGTGACTATACAGAAAGTGAGTTATTAGCTTTTATGCTGGGTTTGCGAAAAGATAAGGGGGATTTAGATTTAAAGGCCATAGAGTTGATAAAGATCATGTTGTGGAAATGGGATGGGGCAGAATATGGGAAGACTTAGAATGGGGAATGGAAAATAAAGTGGCTAACAGGTTTATCTGGGCATAGTTGCTGAGATATTCTTGACTTTGTTTAAGGAGAAGCCAAATACCTTACATCACATAACCTTTAAAAATAACACAAAATCTTAATAGTAGTGTTAAAAATGTCAGAGCGACTTGAAGCCGACCTGAAACTGTCACATTTTTAGCCGTAACTAGCAAAAAATAGGTTAGTGGATTTTTCTGCTGCAAACATCCAGTGTTTTTTTTGTTAGTTAAGTATGCTGCAATCTGTTTAAATAAGCTTCAAAATTTGAACGTTCTTTTTATACTGAAAACATCCAGTGCTTATTACAAATGTTGGAGAAGTCAGCCTGGAAGATAATTGGTAATATTTCTGTGCTGCAGAGCTTTATAAATATATTTTAAAAACCTTATTTAATAATTTTTCCTGTAACTGTAATCAGTTATAATCTGTGCCATGCCTATTTTCTATTCTAATTATTTTATTTCATTTCTAAATTTATATGTTATGATATGCGATGATTTCAAAGCAGAGAATAATTAATTTAGTATTATAGTTTCCAATTTCTGTTTTTGTATTTTGTAGCTACTTTTATTTTTTAAATAGCTATGAGCTTATTGTATCTGTTAGTTTGATAATGCACACGCATATTTTCTGCCTTCTCATTTTTTATTTTAATTCTTCGTGCAGGAGAATATATACATATATTTAATTACTTAATATGTATTAGTCTGTATTTAATGTTTGTGAATTATTATTATATCTGTTAGTTAGATAACGCACAGACATATTTGCAAATAGTCTTTTATTTTTTTAATATTGATGAAATTTAGTATATTTTTGATAAGTACTCAGTTAAGTTAAATACCAATTTCTGTTTTTGTATTTTACAGCTACTTTTATCATCTATATTTAATTACTTAATAAGTATTAATCTGTCATTAATGTTTGTTAATGTTTATACTCCTCATCATTGTTGTGTTAAAAGTCAGAGGAATTTTTAAAAAATTGTACTGCATTACCACCATTAATTTAGCTTCATTAATTTTTTTGAGATTTAATGTTTTTGTTTAATTTCATAGTCTTTTATTATAGGTTTTGTCTTTTATTTCATAGGCTTTTGAAAACAACATTCATGATTTATTTTTTTTTTTTTTTTTTTGTAATTTGCATTTTTCTTATTTTTGATCAAATTCTTCATGTGGGGGTTGTGTTTTATACATTAGACCAATTTCTGTTTTTGTAATTTGAATTTTATAGCTTTTCAATTTTTTTTTAATTTGTATTTTAGAAGGATTTGTTCGATTTTTAATTTTGCGATTTGTTGTCTTACGCATTTTAATTTTACATTGATTTCAAAGATTTTCAGATAGAAATTTGTGTGTGTGGGGGGTTGAAGATTTGTTCTACTTGTTTGCTTTAGGCATTTTAATTTTTCCATTTCTTGCCTTGGGCGTTTCAATTTTCCATTGTTTTTGAATGGTTTTTGCATTTCAATTTTCCATTGTTTTCAACGGTTTTTGCGTTTTAATTTTACATCAATTTCAACTATTTTTGTGTTTTAATTTTCCATCGATTTCAGCTATTTTTGCATTTTAATTTTCCATCAATTGATTTCAGTTATTTTTCCATTTTAATTTTTCATTGATTTCAGCGATTTTGGAATACAAATTTATCATTTTTCTTTTTCTTGCCTCAGGCATTTTAATTTTACATTGATTTCAGTGTTTTTTGCATTTGAATTTTCTATTGATTTCAGCAATTTTTGCATTTTAATTTTTCATTGATTTCAGTATTTTTTGGATAGTAATTTATCATTTGCAGACTTTTTGGTGGTTCTTGATGGTATTACCACATCATTTAGCAACCACAGTACGCATAACCGAGAATTACCATTTTATATTATAGCAATTTGATTAATCTGATTCAGTCTATTTATTATTTTATCTATTTATTTATTTCCTCTCTGTAAATTAATTAAATAACTTATTAAAATACATATATTTCATGCTCCACTTATCTAAAAAATTAATGGTGTGTCCATGATTGCTATGTTTGGCCTTACAATTAATTGTGTTACATCAAGTATTGTTCTTTTTTAAAAAAAAATTCAGATTGGTAATGAGGAATCATTTCAATTTTTTATACTTTTTTTTTATCTATTTTATATTGAACAAAAATAATTTAGATACTGATACTATATCTGGACCAATGATCAATTAAATATATAATCATGCTTTCCACACAGATATGTTGTGCATGAGGCTCATGCATTTTAATATTTTTTCAAACACCTTATCCATATACAAATCCAGGATCATGTTGATTGGATTATAAATATATTGTTTTTTTGTCAAGTGAAGCTAAATGGAAAAGTTGAATAATACTAGGCATTTTGCAATTGGAATGCAGAGTTCATTAAGTTCAACATCATCATTCAGATGGTTTGTTTAGTAAAAAAACTTAAGTATGTTCTGTTTATAAAAAAATAAAATAAAAACTTGAATTAAGTTTCTCAGATTAGGAATTTTGAATATGGTTAAATTAGAAGTTACAATTTGTATTGTTATTGTTATGATGATGATTTTATAAATTATTATAAATTCTATTGTTGATTGGAAATATAAATTTAAGTTTGCCATACCATTTTTCTGAAAATAAAATATAGTCTAATGATTATTAAAAAACTGCTGTGTTAATATGGATTATACACATTGTAAAAAAAAATAAAAAGTGATATAAACAAAAATTAGATGATAGAATGCATATTAAAATATTAGCTCTAATAAATAAAGATTTATAGAGTGGTTGTAATGGAAAGTTTTTTTGATTTTGAAGGATGTAAAACCTTTCTCAAACAAAGTTTAAAGAAAAATATAATTATAGTAGGGTGTTCTTAATCTTTTCTAATTTTTTTTGAGCCAGCCATGTTGGCTGTCAGATATTTCTAATATTTTAACTACCAAATTTTATTTTGTAATGTTATTGTAAATTATGGGTTAATAACCTTTATTATTTGTATTATCTGTTATTTGTTGCTTTCAAATAAGTTTATTTAGTTATGAAATTTTTTATTTTAAAAATATTTCTTTATTTAAAACTATATCATTATATTTATTTCATAATTATATTAATATTTTGTCCTAATTTCTTAATAAATTCTTTACCTTTTTCTAATTTATAACTGTCTTTATTTTATATTTTCTCTTTAGATATTTTTTTAACATCATTTTATTTTTTTTTAGTATTTGTTTTTAATCCTATTCTTTTGGTTTTATCTGATAGTCTTGTAATATTTTCTGCAGTTGTGGAAACAACTACATATCTAAGAAAACAGATGACTTGAATAATGTCGTCTTTTTTTTTTTTTTGCTTCTTTCTGATTTTATTCCATAAAGTCTTTTACATAAAGTTGCAGTAATTTTTTTTGGAAAGATGGACTGGACTCATCATTATTGTGGTCATATGACTTTTTTGTTTGCTTTCTTTTTTTATAATTAAGTTTTATTATGATATTCCAAGCTTTTAATTAAGGTAGAAATGTTTTTAATATGAAAAAGCTTATTGTTATTCTTTAATTCGAAACAAAAAAAATGTTAATTCTTAATCATTCTTTGTAAAACTATATTTAAATCCATAAATGTAATCTGCTGTGTTATAAATCCAGTTTGTGTAAATGATTTGTAATGTTTTGCACATATTTCTTTAATTTTTAATATTTTTATAGCTCTTTTAAATAATATTACTGTTGTATTTTTTTAATTATCTAATATATATTTATTAATTGAAATTTTGTGCATAAACCTGCCAATAGTATTTTTTTTTCCACCTGCTTTTTTTTAAACATGTATAATGTCTCTTGATCATTTATTGGAGCTCTTTTTTGCTGTTATCTCTCATTTAGAATATATAACATTTTAGTGATGTTATTGTATAAAATACTTTTAGTGATGTTATTGTATAAAATACTTTTTATGTTTTTATGTGTTCTTTATAGAATTATGTTTTATAGATTTCGTGATATTAAGGCTTTTTAATAATCATGTCATTTTTTTCTTATTACTGAAATAATTTATCTTCCAACCCCAAAAATGCCTTTTTGTATTTTTGAGATTTTTATTCTTTTAGATTTTTCTACCGTTTTAATTATATTTCTTTATATCATTATTAATATTTTCCTTATCCTTTAGATAGTTTACAAATTTTCAGTCATGAACCTATAAGAAAAATATAATTTAAAAGCAAATAAGAATTAATTTCAAAAATATATTATAATGAACTTAATAAAAGGATTTTAAAAGCATGTAATATCTAACATTCAAATACAACACTGAGAGAACAAAAGTTTAAACTTAAAAAAAAAAAAGAATTATATTTTTTACATTTTCAAATTTAAAATTCTGTTGTTTATTAGTGAATAATATATTGTTAAATAATTATTAATAATATTTATAAAAGAAGTCACTAAATAAACTATTAAGATATAAGTAGATGACAAATGGATAAAATGAAGAAAGTGTGATTAGAAAGGCAGTAGAGAAATAGAGAAATTAAAAAGAAAATGTACATTTGGTTTAATAACATAGTAAAATGAACTAGTTTGTAGGAAAAGATGGATCATAGAATTAAACCAATAATTAGAAAAAATATATATCATTATTAAAATAAGAATATATATTGGAAAGTTGAAAGATTTTCTTATGAATTTAGCATGTTATGAAATATGGAAGGATGGATTATAAAAACAATAATAGAAATAAAAATTGCCAGAATGCATGGAAATTTAAAGTCTTTTTGATGAAAAGTTTGAAAGAATTAATTACCTTTTTTTTATATAATGTAATGCATCGCTAAATACAATTATGATTCTTGTGGAAAAATTCTTAATATCATCAAATGCAAAGATTTTAAACAGTAAGCTTAATTTCACATATAAACTAAAATGTTGGCGATTTGGAATAGACAATTTTAGAGCACTTAGATTGAGAAAAGCTAGAGTAAAAAGGATGCAACATGAGGAGAAAAGGTGATAATATTTTTGTTTTATATTTTTTTAAATATATTTTTTAAAGAGAATTACATTAATCTGATATTTTGAAGAAAATAAATGCATAGATCAGAAAAATTACATGTGAATAGGTAATATTTATAAAATCCAATAGCTTTCTTACAGAGTTAAAAGGCAAGAATTTCCACTATATTGTATTTAATAATAAATTGGACAAAATGTTTTGAATGTTGGTTAAAGAAAAGGTTTTTATATGTATTTAGACTGCACTTTTGAATTATAAAATCAAATTCATAGTACTTGTGGGTTGGCTTCATATTTTGCTGTAATTATTGATGAAGTATTAATTGTTTAAATTAGCCATTTAAATATTCCACTTACTTGAGACTTGGATACTGTTATCCTTTTTGCTAATGATGTGGTTGATATTAGCAATAAATCACATTCCTTTCACTTTTTTTCTGTCATCTCACTCCATGCAAATAATATTGGCATTCATTGTTTTGAAGGTGTGGTTGAATTTTTATTCATCTTCCCTATAAACTGATTTATATTTGGAGTTAGTTTTCACTCACATATATATTTATGCTGAAAGATTCTTATTGTGATATTTGCCTGTGATTCCTTATAATATACTGCTTTGCAAGTGGCATTGCTGCATTTAATTTTATATTTAATCTGAGGTGTTTGGTCTGGGAGTAATCAGTTTTTGGTGTTCTTTAATTTGTTAAGATTACGAGAGAGGGATTTATGAATATTTTATGTTGTAGAATAAATCTTTTTTTATGTGTGTGTTTTGGAATATATGATATACTTACCCATTGTTTGCTTTTCTCCTGTCATTGGATTGGTTGGTTGTTTGTTTTTATTATAGTTTTTTTGTTTTTTTGTTTGAGAAATGTCTCCTAATGTACACCAAGGTCAGACTATCCCTGGATCAAACACTTCAAATTGTATACTTAATTAAATACAGCAATGTCACTTGCAAAGCAGTATATTATAGGGAATAGAGGGCAAAAATTGCCACAAAAGTCTCTCATCATAAATATTTATACAAGTGAGCAAAAGATAACTGAATATAAATCCGTTTTTTGTTTTTTTTTGGGGTGGAGAATAAACAAAAATTTGCTCTTTTTTTCAACCTAAAGAACTTCAATATTATTTGCATGAAGCAACATGACAAAAAAATAAATGATATGTGGTTTATTGCTAACAACAATCACATTATTATCACAAAGGACAACAGTATCCATCTCAAGCAAGTGGAATGTTTAAATTACTTTTTTTTTTAATAATTAGTACTTCATCAATAATTACTGCAGCATACCCAGCCAACTCAGGAGTGCAATGAATCTTGTTTTATAAGCTGAAATCACACTCTGAAAACATGTAAAACATTTTTTTTTAGCCATTGTTCAAAATATTTTGGCCAATTTATTACAAACAAGAATTAAAAGAATAGCAACATATATTTTGTATTTACGTAGATAAGATATTAAATAAGTGAAATTTTTATAATATTGAAGTTAGCATTGTATGTAAAAGATTTATTATATCAGATTTTCTGATGATATGCTAATAGTGATAATAAGGTTGACAAAATTAAATGTAAGTTTAATAAAACTTATACAAGGTAAGTGATGAAAATAAATGAAAATCATACTATTAATCAAAATAATTAGCCATATAAAGATGTTAAGAATAACCATTGAAGTATAGATTATACATCAAGTTAATATTTTTAAATATTTCAATTAGAATGAAAAAGTCTAATAGTTTAAATACTTGTAGTCTTTGGAAATTACATGACGAAAGATATATGTTCAAATGTAATTATATATGGAGCAGTGATATCAATTAAAAATAATAATAGAAAGCATTGAAATCTAAAAGATATGAATTTATGGAAGAATGAAAAGAGTAAGTTGATAAAAGTAATGACAAAATAAGTTAAGGAGAAAAATATTAAAGAAATTATGAAGAGGTGTAAGAATTTGACTAAATATATTTTAAAACAAGGAAATAATTATTAAGGATATTTTGGAAGTAACTGTGGAAGTCAAAGAAAAGACTTAGAAAAGAAAAATGATCTTAAAAATAATAATAGTTATTAGTATTTAAAAACTAGGCAAGCTTGGAAAAAATAGTGAGGTTTGATATGTGAGGCAATGCCTTTTGGCAGGTAATAATTTTGATATTAATATACATGTATGAATATATTTGTGTGGATATGCTAGAGTGTATTTAATAATATGGAAGACGTCTTTAATGTAACTAGGATACTTGTCAACCTACAATCAAGCAAATAATTATTATTGTTTTTAGTTGTTTTTGTTTTTACTTTAATTCATGCTGTGATTTTTTTTCCTAAGAATGTTTTATTTTCTTCACATCTGCTCATTTGTTCTTATAAAAGAAATAGAATCTCATAAATTTTTAAAATATACTAATTAAGCCAAGTGCAGTCAGACTTTAGTGTAAAATAAAAATATGTCTCTTTTATAACATTACAGCAACTAATCCTCTCACTCCAAGTGAAATATTATAATCTACTAAGAGATGGGTTTTGCTTAAGAATTATTATTTTCATCAAATATTTATACTACGAATTTTTACAGCAGAAAAACTGATTTATTAAATTTTTTTAACATGCATAGATTGAAAATTATAAAAATAGTGGGAAATGTTAAATATATAAATCTGCATATATTAAAGATTCAGACATTTAAAGCTTCAAAATTTAATATAATTCGTAAAGTGGTATGGCCTATATTCCCAGTTATAGTTTAGCCTTAGAGAATAAATTAAAGTTAGATCTTCATAAATATAGTTGACTCAATAATAAAAAGCAAATTTCTTTTAGATATTTATAATATATAAAAAATACTGCGTAGAATATCTTTTAATTATAACTTTATCCCTCTCTCTCTTTCTTTAATTTCTGCATTCGTGCCATTTTTTTTTTAATTTCTAGAAGGCGATTTTTTTAAATCTTAAACTTTATCCAATATGGAGCTGTTTATCAAAGCAAAATAATATATACGAATTAAGTTTGACATTTTAATATATATATAAATTTTCTCCAAGTAAGAAATACTTAAGCAAAGGCTTTAAAAAAAAAAAAAAAATGTTGAAATTCTGAGTTATATTCTATTCGTTACGTTAAAATATTAACACGTAGACGTTTTTTTTTTTTTCGCATTGGAAATCTGTAATTAATTAAATTATATTACCATATTTTTGAAAAATGAATTGCTACTAAAAACTATTGAAGTAATTTATTAAACTTTTTAAAAATATAATCAAATTTTAAATATAAATCAATCTCATTTCACTTAGAAAACAAATTAGCTTTCCTTATTTTTAATGAAAAATTGTTTGCAAAAAGAAGCAAGAAAAAAATTTAGCTTTCCTTATTTTAATGAAAAATTGTTTGCAAAAAGAAGCAACAACCAAAAAAAACATTTAAACAAAAATAGTCTTATGGGATAATTAGATAGAGGCTTCTGTGACTATATTTTATAAGCAAAACAATATGAGTAAGCATCAAAAATTAACATAATCTGACTTCAATGACTATATTTTATAAACATTTAATTATACTTATTAATAGTTGTTTATTTCAATCTTGTTTGATTGATTATTTATTTATTTATATTTTATAAGCAAAACAATGAGTAAACTTCAAAAATTAACATAATCTGAACTTACACTTTACAAATGCTGAGAAATAACATGGTAAGACACTTATTTTTAGTACCCGCAGACAAAAATAATGAAACAATTTTATAAGAAAAATGATGTATTACTTTTGCTAAAAAGTTAAAAATCATTGAGTGAATAGTTTTGCGAAAAAAAAAACTGATTTTGAATGGAACTGCTAAATGAATAACAGACTGTATTTTTTTTCTACTTCAATTACAAGAACAATATTCAATAAAAAGCTTCACATTAGATAATATTTAAAAATTTATTTTCTGGCAAGAGCCTTGTGCTATTATATATATATTGTAATGGGCCAATGTTTTTACTACAAAAGAGGGGAGGTACATCTTACTATGGTCAGCTCTAAGGTCTCCAGGTAGGTTGCTGTCAGGGATGCAATGAAGACCCTAACATATATATGCTCATATCTACTTCCAATGGACTAGCTCTGTGTTTACACATTAAATTTAGATACAATTTGGCTTAATTCATCTATACCCCACCCCTCCTTCAGACTCTGTTATGCCTCAATATTTGAACTCAGGACAAATCTGCCTTTGACTCTCTTCAGAAGTGAACTTACACTAGATGCCAACTGTTGCACCTCTATATAAGTTTCAATTGATTTAAAGATCAATCGAAGCCTATTTTTATGTTATTATATAATAGTGAAATGTGTGTTTATATATATATATATTAGGTTATCGGTTAATGTATGAATGGATAAATGATATTGATAAACTAGAGATCAGTTTAATGTAAATCAAGTTAACAATGTTTATTAAATAAAATAAACATTTTAAATTTTTAAACATGATAAAACAGTATAATTGTGTGTGTCAAGAATATATTTCTATCATATCAACAATTAAATGTGTTCACTATTCCAAACCCTTACCCATAGTAGAGATGCATGGCATGGCACTAATTATTTACAAAGTAAGTAAAAATAAAAATAAATTATCAAATCAACCGTGAAGTTAACTAACTAATTTATAATATTATACAAGTATATCCATAATAGTCTCGTCCAATTCAGTTTAGCAATGTTCCATCTTCCTTGGGGACTCCCCTATCTATGTTTGGTTCCCTATGGTCGATAGCAGGAAAATTAATCATTCATACCAAAAAAATAAACAAACAATTATTAATTAATAATAAACAAATAAAATGAACTCTGTCCTGTAATAAGTGAATGTGATTAATATGGAACAATCTTAAAGGTCTTACCTCATTCCATATCATGATGAGGATCAATACCAAGTTGCTATGAAGGGAAAGCTGACCTAAACTTTATTTAACATAAATAAAAAAATTTTTATCTAACTTAATAATTTTCTCACCATCATTTTGTTACTTTCTCTTATAATGGACTCATCCAAATTGTAGACACATTTCAACTTCCAAGTGTGGAAACTATATAAAACTTAAATTTTACAGATACATGAAAAAAATTACATAATAAAATCAAATCTTTAATTAAATCACCTTGGTTAATGTCTATGAATTTGACAGTAATGTATTTTATGGACACATCATTCACTGGAATTCTTCATAACATGCTTAAAGTAGTATTATATCCATTCTTTGCAGTTGATTGTCTTTTCAATATGAGTAGACATTTGGTGTTCTTGTAGACATTATGCAGGCAAGTAGATTAAGCATCCACACATCTATGGTCAGGACAGCTTTCAGTCCTATGACACTGCTAATTTAGCCAGAATGCATTTCACATCGGTTTATAACAGATTTATTTTTTTCTTGATTTGCTATTTGGCATTTAATGGCTTATATATATATATGTGTGTGTGTGTGTGTGTGTGTAAAAATTATATCATTTTATTTAAATGCTGGTGATGTTTTATTTCTTCTATACCCGTGTTCGAATAATAGTGCGGATTCTTGAATATCAATTTAAAATTAGTTACAAATGTTTTATTAGACCACACAAATTTATCAAACTTTTCTCTGTTTAAATATCAGTTGTAATTTCTTATAGTTTTGCACTATGAAAATTATATGGATAATTTGGAATATTGGAACAAGTCATCCATCTTCCTTTGCATTTGAACATTCGGTCTTAAGATGTTGGCTTTATACAGTTAATACATTATTTGGAAAATAACAAAAGATGATGGAAATGAACTGGGTTTGGTTTTATACCACATTTAGTTTCTGGTGTTTGATATACTAGCTTTTCCTTTGACATTGCTAAGGCTGCCTATTGTTGCTGGTTGTAGTTGAAAAATGAAATTACATAACAGAATTTTAATTTTTATTTTCCACACTTGGTTGCCTTGTGATTGGCTTGACATTAGATCATCACTATGCTTACTAAGTTTATGTCTTAATTCATGATGTACAACACATTGATAATAAATTTATTGTTGGTATATATATATATATATATATATATATATATATATATATATATATTTGAATGATTTCTTTAACTGGGCTTTTATTTCTAAGAGAAATTAGTTCATTGTGACATTTGTTTAATTTGATACTTAACAAAGCAAACATTGTCTTATATATATTCTTAAAATAAGGGATAGTGCATATTCAACTATCTATTAGTTAAGCTTATATTTTGAATGGGTTTTGTTTGGTGCTATGGATAAATAAAGATTGGTTTTGATAGGATTGTAAGCTAACCTTACAATGTGTATATATACACAGTATAGGGGCTTTGAACACAGGCTTTCAGACAACTGATACACATGACCACACATATCAAAAAGATAAATGATCTTCAACATACATATTTTGTACTGAACTAGTACTCATCAGTTGGTCCAGATCATCATCTACCACACACATATAACCTATGATTAGTTTATATTATAATAGCAAATCTTCACACTTTAATAGACAAGCTTCAATATACTCCACCCTCAAACTGTTCAGTTATCCATACTATTGAAAATCTGATAATGGAATACCCAAATCTTTTTCTAATGTTAATAGTGTTGTCATGCCTTTGGTGATTTTAAGTCACGGACCCCTCATTATAGGACCTTGTTCATTTAAATACATGGAAGAGGGATTGGGCATTTTCGGTGATTTGGACGGCTGAAGAGTTGGAGGGTGCAAAAGATTGAAGTCATTCCATTAAAATGTGAAGATTTGCTGTCTTAATACAAACTGAGCACTGATTATATATATATGTGGGATATAATGATCTGGACCAACTGGCAAGTGCTGGTTTAGCACATAATGCATACATAAATTGAAGATTTATCTTTTTCATATGTGTGTGGTCATGCCTATTGATTATAAGAGATTGATTGAATGACCAAAAGGAGCTTGATAGTCTGTGTTCAAATCCTCTCTATTACATCTAGGCTCCATCTATATAAATATAACTTATATTTAAAATATTATATACTTTTATGCTAAAGTGAAAATTTTTACAGGTTATGTATATAAATATATGTTTCATGTAGATAATAATATACCTTTATAGTGTACCGCCAGTGGGTACTCACATTACATTTTTTTTTAAAAATAAATGATCAAATTTATTAAAAAAAGTAATAATTAAGGAGGGATTTAAAAACACATTTTCAAAACCAAAATAAAAAGATTGCTTACATTTTGATTTTAAAATATAATAAAATTATTTGTTAAAAAGCAAGTGGGTGGAAATCTAAAATTCAATTAGAAAATAAATTTAAATCTCTTTTTTTTCTCTCTTTTTGCAAAGAAAACTCCTTTTATAATGTATAAAATAAGAAAATATGAAATCAGACTAAAAATTAATCTGTAAAAATAAATGTTTGTAAAACTTTCAAAAATATAATTAATTAGTTTATAAGATTTTAGATTGATAAAATCAAAATCAATAGTTTAATTAATTAAAAAACTAAACTATCTTATCGTGGTTGTTTAGATGAATGGATTAAGGTTAAGGCAAATGTAAAAATCAATTAATTAAAGAAATATAAAATTAATTATAAGACAGATTCAAGTCAAGATAAAATAAAACAATGAGTTAAGATATAAAAGTTAGATCTTGGTTATTGTTATTCTAGATCATTCATTCATTCAGATTATTATTCGGTTCAGCAGAGATCCAGATATTCAGAAACTGTAAATGCAGTAGTAAGCTAGTCGATTTTTGCTGTGATCCACATCCAAGCACAAACTGCAGATCTAGCAACATGTACTGCTAGATAACTTTATGATATTCAGCTGGGCTTCAGGTCCCAAAAGCCCTCAACAGAAAGGAATTAACTGAAACCTTGTCTGAACCATTGCTGGATTGAAATAGACACTGCTGAAAACTCTATCTCACTCATCATCATGACAAAGGATTGAAAACAAGCCCTAACCAATGATGGAGACCGAGAAACCAACCGGTTGGAAAATGACAATCATGATAACCTAGGTAAATATATGTTTAAATATATTCTGATCACAGTCTAGACTTGTTTATTTTATATTTTTCTTATGTCAAATCTTTTATTGTTATAGTGTGTTAAATATATGTGTGCATAAATAAATATTGTTTGCTCTAATTGTTATTTTGTCTATTTTCTCTTTCTTTCTTGTCACTGTGTCACCAGTAAATTAGTATAGAGTTATTTTATCTGTTAATTAAATGTGCTGAGCTCTGGGACAGAGTATGAACTAGTAATGGGATACTTCAAGTGCTGGATTGTATGCCTGTCATTCGAAGCATGATGATTACATAACATGATTGGCTGAGTCCGATTCCAGTGTTTTTCATTCATTGGCTATTAGTTTCTATTGTTTTCCTATCTGACCGATGCTTATACATTTAAATGCCCAAAGCTTTTTTACATTTGATTAATTGAATTAATCATTTCCATTTTTTCAATAACATTAATTAATTTGTTTTGTACAAACTTAGATATATTTTTATCTTTAAATCTTTACTGACAATTTAGTTTTAAAATACTTTTTCTTTTTTTTAATAAAGTTTTATTTTAATAATTTTTTTCATCTGTGCGATTATATAGATACGAGTTTAGTATAGAATTTTAATTTTCAATTTTTAATTCTTAAAAAAAAAAGTTTTATTTGCGAACTTTTATTTTTTTCATGTTTACTAATAAAAAAACAATGTAATGACGTCTGTGCCCGTTACAATATATATATATTAAATGTTACTAAAAAGAAAAAAGTATGGTGTCAATGTGCAAATGTATAGCAAAATAGGCTGAGGAGGTGAGAGTAAGCTTGCAATTAACAATTTTTTTGTGTTTTGCAAAATTATTTCTCATTGTGCTGAAAAAAAAAAACATACTGATATTTCATTTTTAAAAATGCATAATCTTATATTATTTATGAGAATTTTTTTAGATTAAAAAAGCAATGTTTAATTATATTTTACTTAATTATATTGCTCTGATTATAAAAAACTTATTATTTACCCTCAGTTTAAGGGTAGCCAAATTAAAGTACACCTGGGTCTCGTTTTACGCGATAGATAGGTTCTACTCAGAAAACATGTGCAAACAAAATCATGCAAAAATAGACATAACTTACATTGAAAAAGGGGGGATGCGGTCTGTGATTTTTCAAAATTCGCATAAAAGCAAAGCACCAACATAAAATTACTTTAAAAGTCGCGCAAAAAAAAAAATAAGGAAATAAAATATGACTAATAAAAAATTTCAAATTTGAAAAAAATTGATACAAGACAAACTTTTTTTAACAATAGTATTTAATTTTATTCAAAATAATATATTTTTATGCATAATTTACAGTACAGTAATTTACATTTTTTTATACATGTTTTAATTATTATCGCTATTTGCTGAAAAACACGTTCGTTTGCAAACTGGTAAAAAATCAGATTCTCACAAGAGGAAATACAACTAGCGCCAAGTTCAGTCTCATGTTGTGTTAATGGTTTTCTGTTGACAACCTAATTAGTAATTAATCTTTGAGACGATGATTTTATTAATTGTTTATGAACTTAGACTTATGATAATAAAAAGACATTTATTCACCATTGCTGGGAAAAATTTAATTAAAACTAATAATAAATATAATAATATTTATTTATGTATATCTCTAATGTCTTTATAATCTTCATAATTCATTTCTTTGTGTAATGACATTATTCTTATGTGCATTTGTAAATGAAAAGACATTCATTTAATGGCATTGGTCTAGTTTCTAACTTAACATTATTGCAAGATATTAGTATAGTTATTATAATAAATTTGTAGTCATGATTGTATTTGGTAAATATTATTATTATTTTTTATCTTTCAGTGTTTTATATATGTATTCATTCTTTTTGTTGTTGCAATTTTTAACTGTTTTTCAGTTTTCTTTTAAGTTATTTTATTTAGATATTTGATATTTATTGAAAGTTTTATTGCTATCTCATTAATTGATTTTGATAATTATATTTTCCATTGCATTAAGAATCTTGCTGTTTTAATTTATTGTGTTTCCATTGTCACATTGATGGATAGCGGTCTCGGAGATGATGGTTCCAGGATCAATGCTCATCTAAATAAAAATAAATATGAAAAATTCAGTTCTTGAATGAAATTAAGTCGTCCTTTGGTTGTCTCAGTCACTGTATGTATTTCAAAGCAGTAATCATAGGATTACTGATATTTAAACTAATTTTCTTTTCGTACTTTGTTTTCTACTGATTAGTAAAAATATTTTAAACAAATAATATAAATATTAATCACTATATCCTCCTCTTTTTATTTCCTATATACATTTCTAGAGAGCGCTTACGGATATATGATTATACTTTGTATCATATATACATATTTAGGTATTGAATTTTTTTCCTCTTTTAATCTGCTACATATGTGTCTAGTAGAGTTTAATTTATTCAAATAGAATTTTACAATAATAGTTTATAATAAAAAAAAAAACTTGATTTCCTATAACTATTTTGTTGATAAGCCCTGGGCAAGTAAAACAAGAACAGAAGAAGGAAATAACAATTGTTTGTCTGCCTCAGCAATTGCTAGCTGAGCTTACTTTTGAGTCCAGAAAGTCTTTTGAGCTGCTAGTCTTTTGTTTACCTGTTGTCAGGATCTGGGTCAAAAAGGTCATTCGTATCGGCTGGTTGAGGATTATTTAACTGTCCCCTGTTTGTTTTTACTAGTATGCCTCAGCTGGATGGCTAAATTTGCTCTCCAGAGGGCGTAAGTAAAAGATGAACTCAAATATTTAAAGATTATATTAAACTTATAGATTTTTATATGTAGTTGTAATATTTATATATTTTTAAAGTATAGCTAATTTTTATTGGTTTTTTTAATGAGTATCACTGAATGAAATATTTTAAAAGATAATACTTTTTTTTTTGTTTAGTATATATTTGATTACAGAACTTTATTTAAAGGTTTCTCCAGATCAAATATTTTGACAAAATGTTGCATGAGTCTTTTCAAATGTTTCTGCCCTCGCCTCTCAACACTGTTGGATTAAGTTTTAATATTGCTGAATTTGTAGCTCAGAGGTTTTATACTCTTGTGTCTATTGTCAGCCATAAGTATTAGATCAAATAGAGATGTAATCGGTTTGAGATTACTTGTCAACATGAACCCCCTCTCCTTTTTTTTCTTTTTACAATTAAAAGCCTGCTCCAAATATTTCCATGACCTTTTTTAGTAGTTAATCTAATCATTTTACAACAATGAATTATTAGTTCTAATGATCTATTATTTAAGTAATCTATGTCTTGTTTTTAACCCTTCTTACCCTATTAAACGATTTATCCAGATGCCACTTTCTTTATCAATTTTGCAGTGTAGATAGAAATAGTTGTGTTTGCAATTTCGTAATTTCCGTGGGTACTACTGTTTTCTAAAATAATTTTACCTAAAACATAAGTACTTTACATGATTAGCATGATTTCTGTCAATTTAAATTTTTATTTTGTTTCGATGTCATACTGAAGTATAAAGGTTTTTTTTTTTTTTGGTAGATTTTTGACAATATTTTCCTGACCTCCACTCTTTTCATAGTTTGCTTTATCTAAAACATAAGTATTCCACATTCTTATCATGACTTTATATTAAATTTAAAATCTTATTTCATTTTTTACTACTTAAAAAGAAAGAGAAAAATATTTTATTCTGTTATGATGTAATAAAACATAGTATAAAAGTTGTTGTTTTTTTTTCATATTTTTTTTTGTCATTATTTTTATGACACCCTCTCTCTCTCTCTCACCATAGCTTGCCTATATGAATTTATTTTCCTTAATAATGTCGTATAGTCAAGTGTTTATTTCAAATATGTTGAGTTGTTTATATTGAAGTGGGGTATCAACTACTATACAAAGAGATGAACTATTTTTGATCGTTGAATTTTATTTTTATAGTCCTAAAAAATACTATTAATGCTAGGTTGTATTTATTTTATAATCAACTTTAATCCCAGTTCTGATAAAGATTATTGTTTTATCTAAACTTTTCGTCTTTATAATGACAGAAATTATTAAAGGCAATACAGGGCTCTCTTATATAATATAGAACTATATATTCATGTTGAAATTAGTTTCATTCAGTTATTTAATTAATGCCAAAGATTAGAACTTATTAAAAAAAAAACTGATGTAAGATTATATATTCCGTAGGCTGATCCCAAACTTTTTTTATCATTCTACTTTATAACATTCTTTAATATTATAATAGTAGTACCTGCTCTCTTTGAAAATATTAGATTGATAATGTCTAAATTGTCTTCAATTCATGTGTACAACATAAATGTGCAGATTAATTAATTATATTTCAGTTCTTGTAATTGAAACGTTGTCTGTCAATACATATTGATCAAAGATATAAATTGTTATTTTTGCATCAAATTAAACAATTGTGCAAATGCGCTATTTATAGCATTTATATTAAAGTGCAAAAAATAAAAATGCTACAAAGATAAAATTAAATATTATGTACTAATGTGCATGAAATAATCGTAAGAAACATCTATCATAAAAAGAAAAAAAATATTGTATACATGCTAAATATATCTATGTGAATGTCTTATTTCTTTACTCAGAACAGTGATCTTTGGAACTATTTATGAGTTGATTAGGGCGCAAGATACAATACAGGTTTGTTAGTAGAATTTTTAATGTGAATTGATAAAAGGAAAAACAATAATTTTATCATGTTGAGTTTTGAATTTACAATATATTGATAATTAATGTTATTCTTACCAATTCAAAAGTAGTTTCTGCAAAGTACTTAATGTTTTCAATGTGATATATTGTAACAAGAACTTTATTTCATCAGCATACTAGTAGTCATAAGCATCAAAAAAAAAAAAAATACTATTGATGTTCATTTTAAGAATACTAATGGCATTTAAAAATACTGATAACGATCAATCCATATATCTTTCTCTGAAGATCATACAAAATGCTTTTATATCTATAGTAGTTATATTTTCTGATCATCTCCAATTACAAAACCATCCAAATGTCTTCTATTGTATGTGGAGACAATTAGTATATTTCTGGGCACCATTTCATGATGGAAGAACTACTAATGATGATTTATATATCCATCTTTTTCATTGTTAATATTTTCAACAATAATTGAGCATTAAGCCTGACACTAGTGACAACAATTAATAACATTAAGCAAGTACCAAACTTTACTAAAAATCAGTTTTATTACACATAGATATCTCTATAGTTGAAAACAGAATTTATATACCTAAAGATATTAGCAAAATCTTTTCTACTAATGATTATTATGGTATTTATTTTTGATATTTTTAGTTCATGTAATAAAATTATTGTCAAACATATTCATAATCTCTAGTCACATGGAAGAGAGAATTCTTAGCTGTGCAAAATTTATCTTCTCGGTAGCTACACGGATTTAAATCCTGTTACATATAAAGACCTTACATGACTCAAAAGAAAATTTTTGTTCATCTAAAATTGTAATTGAACTAAAGTAACTGCCTTTGAATTATTATAAAACTTTTATATCTATTTAAAACTATGAACAAAAAAAAATGAAACGAAAATCTAAATCTAATTAGGAATTTTTATACAGATAAAAGAAAATTGATACTTTGGATTTTGAACATTTGTATAAGTTTACAATTTTAGTTATTTCTGAAGTATATGTGTTCTAGCCATGTGGCAGTCCATTAATATATTCAAAATATGAAATGTTCATACATATTTTTCTAAAATCAGATTTGGATCTAGATATGATAGTTGGTTGATAATTAATATTCTAGTTCAAATTGTAATTAGTCTCACTTTCTTGCCTGGTTGATCATAATTGTATGCACTTGCACAGATTGGATAATAAGTTTAGAGTTCCTGTAGTTTTAATTTTTGACAAAGAAGGCAAACTTTCAAGCAATAACATTGTGAGTCCTGCTACAAGCAGGCAGCAGGCTATTTCTACTAGGGCTTTATATTCTTGCTCAAGAGGCATGATATATGAAGTTGGTGGGGAATAATTATGATCTTTACATTTTTCCTCATATACTGGATATATTTAACACTTAAAGTACTTTCATAATGATCTTGCTTAGTTATATAATATATTTATAATACAAGCCACTACCATAAAATTAAATTGACTAGCTTATCTCTTATGCTTACTTTTTTTTTGCTGATAAAAATCTTAGTGGTGATCTGAATATGATGATCTCATTTGTCTCATTTTTGTATATTCAAAAAAAATAAAAATCTTTTTTTATAGCCATTTTACTACGTTTTATTGTTTGATTACAAAATATGTATATTATAGCTCAAAAGTAAACTTTTTTTTTTTTTTTTTTTTTGCAGAAATATGTTTTACTAAGACATGATAATCTTTACAGTATTTGAAATTTTTGTCTTAATTATTTTTTTTATCCTATTATTATTTGCACAAAAACTACTTTAATTAATTAGTTGTTTTACATTGCTTTACATTATAGAAAAATATAACAGTTTTAGATATTTTTTTTAGATAGAGAAATATTTTTACAGGCTTTGTTTAAATTTTTGCACAATTTGCTTGAAATTAATTTGTGCTGTATTATATTAATGACTTTATCTTTTCATTTTCAAAATCATTATATATCTGAGATACATTTTTGAATTGATCATTTACTTTTTATAATATTTACATTTATATATTTATAATGTGTCTTTACATTCATTAATTATGATATATATAGCATAATGTATTTATTGTATGCACACTTTTAATTATTTACCTTTTAAATAAATTTAGTACTTACATATTAGATCTGCTACACCTTTTCACATACATATCAGTCTGCTGATATCTTACAATGTCATCAAATAATGTATACACCAGAATTTTTGACAATTTTAAGTGATAAATTTGTCAAATTGAACCATGTGTGCACATTATTTCATGATATTTATGCAAGATTTAGAAAGTTATTGGGAGACATATGTGAATAGGCTTAGCAGTTCTAATATGAACCTGAAATAATACATTTTCAAAAATACAAAAAGGATTAATTTGTACACAAAAATAATAAAAACACATGCCTGCACAAGGTATGGCATTCTGCTGTTGCAAACATGGTCAGCAATTTCCAAATTTTGTTTAAAAAGTACTACATATATTAAATCTGGCATGAAATTACAAAATGAACACGAAAGCATAATTATCAAAAAATAATACTACATAAGCAAAATCAAAAAAAAAAAAAAAATACTACTACATCTATTCAATCACATAACTCCATCAGTGCCAATCCCACCCTGAAAAATATTTGAATACACTAGCAACTACAATATTTGATTTTTTTATGTGTGCAACTAAATCTTTTTACATATATTATAAAATTAATTTATATCATCATTAACCATTATCAGTCCACTGCAGCAAGGTCTCTCCAAGTTTAATCCATCTTCTCTTATCTTTAGCTTCTCTTCTCCACATCACCCCTGCACACTTTCTTATTTCATCCATCCGTCTCTCATTTTTGGTCTCTTTCTGAGTCTTTTACAATCTTTTAGAATCCAGTTTAAGATTTCAATTGTCCATCTATTATCATTTCTTCTAGCACTATGTGCAGCCCACTCCACTTCAGTCTTTTAATTTTTTCAACATATCAGTAACACCTGTTTGTTCTCTTACCCATATATTGTGTTTCCGTTCTCTTCTTGTTACTCCTAACATGCATCTCTTTATACTTCTTTGAGTGGTCTAAAGTCTTTGTATTGCTCTCCTATTAAGTGTCCAAGTCTCAGATTCATAAGTAAGAACTGGAAAAACACATTTATAGGCATATTTCCTTTTACTATCAAGTTATTTCGACCAAAAGCACTCCAATCAAGTTTAATTCTATGATTAGTTTCCAATTATTATGTTTCCATCAATCTGACCAAGGTAGTAGTAGCTGTTAACTTAACTCATCATAATCAATCTTTATTTTCATATTTTGAGAAAATCCACTGAACATTACTTAAGTCTTTTTAACATCTATCTTTAGTCTTATTTCATCTGATAACTCCTGCAACATTTCCTCCAGCTCTAAAGCATTATTTGCAAAAACAACTACATCATCTGCAAAATCTAAATGATTTAAATAAACTCCATTTACTTTCACTCCTTTAGCTTCCCATTTTAATCCACAAAATACTTTTTGCAGCACTGCTGTAATATGTTTTGGAGATATGGAATCATCCTGTCTTACATCCTTCTCAATGTTGACTTTCCTAGTATCATTATGTAATCTAATTGTTGCTATTGCATTTTTATAATTATTTTTTAAAATATGACAATATCCTGGATCTATATCTTGATGATCCAATGTTTTTATCACTGAAGAAAAATGTTTATAGAATCAAATGCCTTTTCATAATCTACAAATCCAAAGCATAATGACAATGCATATTCATTAGTCCTTTCTTTTGCTTCTGCCAATACCTGGATATGATCTAATGTACTAAAACCACTTTTAAATCCAGCTTGTTCTCTTGGTTGGTGGAATTCCAATGTTCTCTGAAATTATCTTGGTGATTTTTTTTATAAAAGGCTTTTAGGTCTGTAATTTCTAATATCTTCTTTATCACCCTTTTTAAATATTAATATTAATACTGCATTCTTCCAATCATCTGGTACATCTTTATCATTTAAACATTTGGTATATAACTTTGATTAAAAAAATTATATTTCTTCACTTGCTTCTTTTAATTATCAGTTATAATTCCATCATCACCAGGGGCCTTTTCTTTCTTTACAAATTTAATTGCATGTCTCACTTCTTCATTTAAAATTCTGGGCAATTCAGAAGATATAATAGGTATAGACTATATAATTCTTGATAGAAGTCTTCTACCCATTTCATGATGTCATCTCTTTTTATTAATAATTCCATCTTTTTTTTCTTATTGCAGATATAAATTCCTACCAATACCAACATGTTGTTTACACTTTTGAGACTTTTATTCTCTTCTACAGCCTTTTTTGCTAGTTCACAGTTATACTTTCTTATATTATTTTCAACTCTTTTCCACACCATTTTACAACATTCGAGGTATACAATCCTTTTTAATGAATCATTTTTATATATCTTCATATTTGTTCTTTTCTTCATAAATTCTCTAGTCTCAGTAGAAATTTTATTGGTCAATTGCTGGTTTTTTTCTACCAGCTATCATTATTGCAGTTTTTAAAAGTGTGTCACTTATTTTCTTATTAATTTCATTCAAATCTTAATCATGTTTAGAATCTACTATTACTTGAAACCAATTTGTAATTTCAATTCATTAGAATGTTTCTGAAGATTAGGAATATCAACTGTGAATATTGTTTTTAAATAATTTTTGTCTCGAATTTTGCATTAACATGTATCTTACTTCTTACTAATCAATGATTATTTCCTGTGTTAAATTTATTAAGAACATTACAATCTTGAATTATGTATTTTCTGTTAGTCAAAATATAATCCAATTCTGCTGTATCTGCATTTGGATACTTTCATGTCCATTTGCTTTTAACATTTTTCTCAAAAAAAGAATTCATAAGATAAAGTTTTTTTTCCTGCAAACTCCACAAATCTATGTCCTCTTTCATTTCTATTATCATAACCAAAATTACCTACACTACTTTCATTTTTTATTGGTTTACTAATTCTAGCATTAAAGTCTCCTATAATAATTTTAAAATGTTGTTTACTCTGATCAAAATCCTTTTGTACATCCATATAAATATCTTCTACTATTTCATCCCTATGAGAACTTGTTGGGGCATAAACCTGAATTATCTGCATTTGATATCTGGTATTAAGTTATATAACTAATCTTCCCACTCCGTCCCATACATCATCAATCTCCACAATGTTATTCTTCCACTTTTTATTTCTAATGAATCCTACTCCACTTGTATTTCCAATATTTTTACCTTTATAGTAGAGTACATGTCCACTTTTTAAATCAGTTGTCTCTTCACATTTTTTTGTTAACTTCACAAAGTCCAATATTGTTCCATTTAATATAAGACAGTTCCTTCTAATTCTTGCAATCTCCCTTCACTTGAAAGTGATCTGCAGTTATAATTCCCTAAATAAAAAGTAATCATCAAATGGCAACCTGTGTCCACAACCAAGGGAATCTTAGCATCCTCCACCTTCAGTCACCAAAAACTGCCTTTGTTGGTGACTTTACAGCCTCCTGAGGATAAGGACCATGATTTATTTTTGTCTGTCATGATTTTATATATCTATCGGAAAAATATTTCTTATTTACACATACATTCATTCTGCCTTATTAACCAACTGAGAAGAAAGTCCATGGTGTATCTCGATCTTAAACTCAGAGGTAAAAAGCCAATAAACTCACCACATTGGCTAATTCATGTTGATGAGCAACCCATCCATGTTTGTATACTATATGAATAATCACATAGTAATAACAGTTGCAACGACAGGAACGTATGGAGTGGACATTAGGAATTTGTGCTGCTCGGTTCCTTTAAGGCCCCCAAGAGGAATCAAAGGGTCTCCTTTCAGTTAATAGCAAACTCCTTTCTGTAGCCTAAATTATATACTACATTGTAAATATTTAAACCTAATAATTAAAATAAAAATATATTTTAAAATTGTGAAAATAAGTATCTAACTGAAAATCTCACCGATAACAAAGTAACATATCATTATTGACTTCATGATACCTATTCAAAAAGTTAGAACAAAGTATTAGATATTAGATTTTTATGCTATTAAAAATGATGTATTTATAATTATTTATCATCAAATAAAGAAAAAAAACATTCTAAAAGTTAATAAATTATTAATTATTACTAAAATGTTTCACAGTTTTTACAAAAATGATTCTTTTTTGCCTCTTGTTTCCATATCAATATTCAGTTTGTATAATGTACTTTCTAACAGCTGTCTTTCTAAAAATAAAATGTTTTCAAAGACAACACCCCTCTCTCATGATATAGCTTTTGGTTTAATAATAAGTTATTTTATGAAAATATTGAATCATAATCATTAACAATTACTGAAAATCACATTTTTGTGACATTTAGCTGCAGGGGAAAAGAATCTAAAGCATCCACCAATCACAAATTGGCCACCTTCTTTATAGCTATGTTAGAATAATATAATGTGCTGTTAGTCACAGACAAAGATCATATACTGCAGATATCTCTTGGAATTTTTTTAAAATTAATACATTAAAAATGTAGGCTTCATAGAAAATATCACTGCAACCTGTCACATGCCATAATTTAATTTATACAATGCTTTAAAATAATGTAGAAAAGTAGAACTATCATAGCTTACTTTTGTGAAGAATGTAAAATCAAAACATTCTTACCATGAATATATAACAATAATTGTGACGATGAAACAAACATTTGTCTCTCTGTAGAAGTTTTTAGAACATTGCTACTTCATTTTAATGTGGATCTTCCTTACATCTGTGTCAAATATTACAAAATGGAGACTTAAACAACACATGTTCATGCGATATAAAGCCAGCATGGGATCTCGATCAAGAAATGTTAATAACTAAATGTATTTTATTTAAAAAGAAATTAGTATACTTTTATTAAAATGTAACATAAAATTACTAAATTTTTATTAAAACAGTATCAATTTGGTGGGGTGATTTTTTTAATATCATCCATAATGCAAAGGAAAACATCATCTTTGTGTAGTCCCTGCCACATAAATTCCACATAATGTGAATGTAGATGCTGGTGTGCTATGTTCAGTATTGTTTATTATGCTATTTTACTGAATGCCAAATCCTTTTATGTTATGAGTGTAAACATTGGTTTCTGTATTCACAAAGTTATATTTATAGTTCACTTGAAAATGTTCATTGCTTACTGATCATAGTTCCCCATTTTTATATACTTTCCAAGAGTCGGAATAAATTGCCAAGCCCTCTTCAAAATTTTGTTTGATGGCTTCCATCAGAATTGCCATTGTTTTATTGTCATCCTGCACAAGCCACCAAACGTCCACTGTTCCAGAAGTATTTGTTCAGCTTGATTTTTTCTTTTTGGTGAAAAGGCTTTTATCAATTTCAGCAACTTTGTTAGGGTCTCTAATTTTATTTTATTTTCTCAACCTAGCATCACAGTGACCCCAACATTTTTGTATTAGTTCCAGTCTATTATTGTATTTCTGATAAATCAAGATGTGATTTTTCTTATTCTGTCGATGTTAATCTGTAAGCCAGCTGTAAATGAAATGTAGCACTATCTGAAAGGTATTTCTGGAACCCTCCAACCATGTTCTCTTATGAAGGCCTACTTTACTTTTACAACTTTGATCATTACAACACCATTGTTTTACCCAAGTGTGTATATAAAGGCCATCGCATGGCCATTCGGGCACACTTTTTCAGATGGCAGGATTTCTCTATCTTGAAAGTAGTCGACCACATTGATCTCAGTCATGGGTAAATCCTAAATTTTCATCATTTTTTACTGTAACAAAAAATAAAAAAGGATATTGTATGAATCAGAAAATGGAAAAGTAAATCAAAATGAAAAATTCATGAGCATGTATTCAATCACCTAAAATCATCAAAAATACTACAACTGAATAGTAAAAAAAATTGTTGTATGAATCACAAAATGGAAAGTAAATCAAATCTTAATATCAAAATCACTATGTATGTAAAAAAAAATCCAAAAAAAGCACTTGAGAGAACTAGAAAACACACTTTAGAGCCTTTGATCAAAATTTTATAAGTGTAAATTTATCACTGTAGTTTGTCAGAAATCCCTGCATGCACATTATTTGATGATATTGCAGGGTTTATTTGACGGGTCTGCAAGGTTTGAAATGTATTGCAGATGTGAAAAGATCTTGCAGGCTAATAGTAAGTACCATAAATTTTTGTACATCATTATGAATGTTGTACAGTGATTTATCTCCTCTTTATTCTTAACTTATGGATTTTAAAGTATTCTAATCAAAACAAAGACTGGACATCAAATTATTCACAGCATATACACTCATTTTATATTTCATACTTATTATTATTTTGCTTTTTTTTTTCTGTGGGAATGTGAAAATATTTATAGGTAATCCTTCAGACTTTTTTTAAATTCTAATTTTTAAACTTAATTTCTAATAAATTGTTTTTAGTAGATGTTATGTCTAGTATTTAAATCCAAATTCCTGTGATACTTTTCTGTGATTTGATACATTTTATCATAATAGAAATATTTTGGGCTTAGTAATTTGGCTTTATAAATTCTTTATCAGCTGGTAATAAAGAAATTTCAATATCCAGTAACTTTCAATTTTGATAGTTATCAACTTAAAAATGTGAGCAATTTAAATATGTTGGTAATTTTTTTAATAGATAGTTGTTGAATTGCAGCATCTACACCAAAGTACTGCTGCTGCTTTTAGAAAGTTTTTAAAAAAAGATTATTTTATTGCTGTGATTATACAGTTGTTATTTTAACTAATTTAATGTATAGGAGTCAAACTTGGATCATCTATCAATGTATCATAAAAATATAATGATAGTCATTGTATGACCAATATATATTTTTTCTGGATATGATATTATAGGGTCTACTATTGCAAAATCACATAGATGTTGGGTTAATCATGTGAAACAAATGGACATACAAGATTTTTTAATGAAGTATTTTATTATGAATTTGAGTGTTTTCATGGGAAGAGAAGATTCTGTTTTTGTGGGAAGAATGATTCTGTTTACATTCAAGGATTATCTCAAGGACAATCTAAATAAATGCAGTTTTGAGAGTTTTATTGGGAAGATATGGCAAAGGATAGAATGAAATGGATTAGACAAGGTGTTTTAATAGTGAACCAGTGTGTTCATTATGTCCATATATTTGCCATTCAAAATTAGTTTGTACAGTTTTTGAAAAACTCATCCCTAATGTTTTTGTTTTCTAAAATGGGAGTGTTCACACTCATCAGAGGGTCTGCTGATGGCTATTTGCTTGAAAATTAAAACTCACTAATGAAGTGATGAAGTTTTATAAAGATTTATTGCATGGCTGTTGACTGTTGTTGAAGTGTTAATATTGTATTTTTTTTAAGTTTATATAATTTATATCAAAACTGGCAGAGGTTAGATTTGTTACTTAACATGGATTGATTAAAATGTAAGTATGCTTATTTTATATTAGTTTTAAAAGTAAAGATTGAAAACACAACAATAATAGTAATTTTTGATCATAAAAATATTAGAATTATCGAATGTATATTATATGTGCTACTAAGAATTTATATCTATTTTTAAAGGTGAATCCATATTCAAAGGTGAACGGTCTCTGTTATTTGATTGGTTAGTTAAAAGTCAGACTATAGATACGATTGTTTAAAAAGCAGAAAACATGATTTAAGGTCTAACTATATACAACATCATTTATTCGATGCCTTCCAGTCTACATGATTAACCTTTACCCTATTGCATGCTGGCACATTACCATAAGTTGCATACAACAGTCAATCTTATTGGTTAAATGTCTTCTTCATTAATTATGCTAGTACCACATACCTTTTTTCGGATGATTACTTATATGTCAGACTTTTTTATTTGGGGGGGGGGGGATATATATTTAAATCTTATTCTTGTATACCGAGTTGTCACTACCTCCATTTTTATTGATATAATGCTTTCTATAAGTGATTAAAAACTATATTTCCAGGTCATGACTTTTACTTAAAACATTTTATCAGAAACAAAAGGCGGATTCTTTTATGGGATTTATGTCGAGATTGAGAGTCAGAAATGCAGCTAACTTGGAATGTAAAGAAATATGCAGTAAGCATACTTAAATAAAACGTGAAAATCACTTAGGTTATGATTTTTTTAAAAATCTATTTTTTATAAATTATTAATATATATATACACACACTAATATATTTAGATGCACACTCTGTATTTCAATTGTACATTTCTTAGATAAATATGTTTCTGTGTTACTTTTAGCGCTGTGCAGTTGAGGTCAGTGGTAGAGTGAAGGTCACAATAGCTATATTTTATTTGAATAGAAACTTATCTGTCACTAAAACATCTCATAATTCGCTCAGCTAAAGAGAAAAGTATACAATTTATTAAAGATGAAAATAATAGAAAAATTATAGACCTATATTTCAAATAAACTTCAATCTTTTACCAGAATAATTATTTCTTAGAATATTTTTTGGTAGGAGGAAGCTTGCTGTTTGAACTTTATATTTATTTTGACATATTTCTTTTTTTAAACCCATAGAAGTTTATAGACTTATTTTACATGAACTTATGTGTGTGCAACTGAGTGTAGTTGTATGATATTTATATATGTTTTTGAAATATAAAACAATACTTAATGTATTAGATCTGCTGCCCATGTTCGCGACGATAGAAAGGCGTATTAAAAAATCAAATTTTTAACAATACGAAAAGTATAATTTTGTACGCAAAAGTAATAAACACATAACGATATTAAATAAAAAACAGGTAGTTATGTCTTTTTAATATGGCATTCTGCCGTCGCAAACACGAGCAGCAAAGTATAAGGCCTAAGTATCGAAAAATCAGTTTACATTATCATTTTGTAAAATTAAAAAAAATTTTCATAGTCCCGGTCATGATAAAATATTATTTTCAGTTGTCATTAAAAGTTTATGCAATATTTGAAATTATAATTGAATATGGGTGAAAATTTGGTTCTTTTTAATCAAGCTTTAGTTTCAATTAGATCAGAGATACTCAACATGTGGCCTGCCAAGATTTTATGTGTGATCCAGCAATAGACTGAGAGTCAATAGATGTGTAAACACTCTTCTTAATTAACAAATAACCATGTGTGATTGATAATTTTTATTGACACACTAATAACGTTGTGTTTTTTGTTTTTTTTTTAATTTCACAGATCTGAAGAACCTGCCAAATCTGTACCACAAATGCCCGAGTATCTTTATATATGACTTGTACTCGCTCTCAGCCCACTATTTTTAGCATTATTTTGCTGATTTTAGCACCTTCAGTATTTATTTATTTTTTTTGCAAGGAAAAAAATCTGTAAATATTTAAATTTAATGGTATAATAATGACGTAAATCCGTCTTTTCAAGCTTCTGATTGATTGTTTTTTCTCCGCAAGGGAACGCCAATCCATGACTTCGACAGTTGTATTTCTACATTTTGAATTCGAAAATGAAAACATAATTTACTAAGCTTTTTTTTTTACTACTTGTTTGTTTCTCAGATTTTAGTCAAAAAATTTACTTTTATACTAAACCATATTGATAAGGAATTCAACGAATTATTTCTGGAATTTATAATTGGCTGGTAAGCATTTATTGTAATTTGACAGTGTTAGATTATTATCATCAATTATAAATAGAAATTTCTTTTTAAAAAAATCTTTCTGTATCAGACAAATTATAAATTTCCATTTTAGATACTAAACTAAAACAAATATAATTTTAAAAAGACAAATGTATTTACTGCAGATTGCATAATTAACCACTCAGAAGTTTGAAACTTTAATTCAATCAATAATCCACATTTTTGAAAGCAAAGTGAAACATTTTAGTTTTATATGTGAATTAGTACACACATAGACGTGTAGTATTTTATATCGAACTATAATTTAAACATCATAATAATGTCTTCAAGCACCAAACAAAAATTATCAGATGAAAATAGGATGTTTCAAGACAACTGGGAAGAGGAATATTTTGTTGTGTTGAATAACAAAAGTTCATCAACATGTTTGATTTGATGAGAAAATGTCACATTAAAAAAATATAACATTGATCATCATTACACCACGAAATATAAATTGTTTAATGACACTTTTGCTCATTGGTCTTTAATAAGAAGTGAAAAATTAGCTTTCTTCAAGAAATCATTGCAACAACAACAAAATGTTATGTCAGTGGTAATCTCACAAGAAGCAGTGGTGACATGAGCATCATATGAAATTTGTTATATACTTGGCAAAAATATGAAACCGTTTACAGATGTTGAAGTTGTGAAAGAATGTTTCCTAAATGCTTCAAATATATTATTTGATAAATTTGATGGTAAAAGTCAAATATTATTACAAATTAAGAAATTACAACTGTCAGATTTTACCTGTATTAGATGTATTGAAGGTATTGCAAAACATATTTTTGATAATATAATAGAAAATTTGAAAAACTGCAAATATTTTAGTTTGGCTGTTGATTCTAGTACTGACATTTCAGCAACATCACAATGTGCTATTTTTGTCAGATACTGTATGGAACAGAATTCAATTTGTGAAGATTTTTTGAAATTCTCAATAGTATTTGTACTTTTCTGGAGAATAATAATATTGAAATAAAAAAATTGGTTTCTGTGTACACTGATGGATGTCCTTCAATGATTGTATCTGAAAAGGCATTTGTTTCCCTATTTAAAAAAGACATATAATCTAACAAATCTTTTATCATTTCATTATTTAATTCAGCAAGTAAACTTGGGGGCACATATATCCATTAAAGAAGTAGGTGCTGTAATGAAAATCGTAATAAACATTGGGAATTATATTCGAACCTGAGAATTAAACCACAGTAAATTTAAAAATATTTTGGAAGAAATAAATAATAATTATGGTGATGTACTTTTGCATACTTTGGTGCGATGGCTAAGCAGAGGTAAAGTTTTGAATCGCTTTTTTTTATTACGTCATGAAATTATTTCATTTTTACAAGAAAATAATAAAATTTATAATGAGCTTAACAGTGATGAATGGTGGTGTCTTTTAGCTTTTTTATGTGACATCACAGAAAAACTTTGTGATCTTAATATTAGTTTACAAGGTGAAAATAAAATTATTTCATAAATGACAAATAAAGTATTTGCTTTTGAAGAAAAACTAAATATTTATTACCATGATATATAAAACCAAATACTACATCATTTTCCAACATTGACAAATGCTAAGCAAGATGGTATTGACATTTCTTCAGAAACCTATGTAATTATTTTAAATTATTTAGGTACCTTATTGAAAAAATTTAAAAGTAGATTTCAAGATTTGAGAAATTTTAAGAATTGTCTTTTGCTTGTAGAAAATCCCTGGCACTTAGAAATAGCAACTATTACACAATTAACTGCATTTGGACATGATTATGCTAATCTATTTAACAAATTTGTTGAATTTAAAAATGACACAAATTTGGAAGCCATTTTTAAAGAGAAAAGGGAGGAAAGGAGTATATGGAAGTATATGGAATTTTGAAAATTAGTGCATGAAAATATAAAACTGTCAAAAAGTGTGCACAAATGTTGCTCACAATGTTTGCATCAATATATCTTTGAGAATCATCTTATTCGAAAATGAATTATGGGAACAATGTGCATAGAAACAGACTTACTGATTTACACCTTGATGATATATTAAGAGTAGCATATAGCACATATAAACCAAATTTATCTAAAATTGTTAAAAGTTTATCTCAAAATCAAAAATCACACTGATATTTAAATAAATGTTTATATCAAATAAAAGTGTTTGTGTTTTATTAATATGTTAATTCTAAGATATAGTAAAGTGATCCACAAGCTGTGGCATGCATGAATGAGAGGTCAGCCATTTTTTATGTGACACCAATTGATTGCCATGACCCGTTTGATGTAGCACACAAATATATGTGGCCCAGAAAAGAAAAAGGTTGAGTATTCCTGAATTAGGTAGTTATGCCACTCATTTTGAAAATTGCTGCTATAAAAACAAAACAGAAAACTGTTTGTATAATTTCAAACCAATTTAAATTACTATTTTGTTTTAATATTCTATTTCAATTTTATGATAAATGTAAAAATTATTTTTTTATAGAAATTTTGCATCCTTTGGATAATGAGTATGAATAACAGTAATATTTATTAGTACAAAGTATGCATTCAGACTATTCTTGGTCTCTTTTTTCTAAATATTTTATTATATTCATGGAATGGAAAACAAATTTTTAATACATGTTTTGGTCTTCAAAAAAATTGCTAAATATTACTTATTTTTTATATGGTTTATATATGTGCTTTAATTGGCTAAAATATAAATATTTTGTTTATGTAAATGTTTTATATAAGTGAGTATATGTATATACATATAATCTATTTGTTTGAAAGTTTGTGAAGGTATTTGTTGTAAGTATACCTTGGGACTATTTCGACCATTTAATATTGATGCTTAAATGTTTTTAGAGGAAATTAAGCTTTATTTAAACTTTACAAATAAATTCCACTTTTGTATTAGCACACAGATTAGTATACAACACATTTTTTGAGTAGTATTATTCTTTGTTTTTTTTTTTTTCAAGTGATACTCACTTGACATGATAATACTAGCATAAGAATTGAAGCAGAAATCATTATATTCATGAACATTGAATTTAAAGTGATTTTAACTACTAGGCTACTCTATCAAAGGCAACATCTAATAAGTATTTCATATACTTATCTATCAGCATCATCCTGATTTCTTCACTTTTTTCTTGAGGGCAATTTTAATGAATGCTTTTCTAATATAATGAATTATTACACTAGATTGACTTATGAAATTTTTACTGGCTGTTGTCTTTGACAGAATAACTTCATTGATTACAACATTATTTTAAATTCCATGTTCATGGGCCTAAATATCCCTGGTTCAATTCCTCCAATGATAGCATCACTGGCCAGATCAACAACATAAAGAAGCAACAATACCATCAAAATATTGTATTATATAGTAACTGTGATGTTTTATCAATAGTGGAATTATCAGTTAATATTAGATAATGGAAATAGTCCAAAATATAATGAATGTTTATGTATATACATTAACTCTTATATAAACATGTATATTTTTGTAAGTGAGTAAACTAATTAGATGCTACATTAAAATTTCAGTGCATAATTACTTTGGTTATGAAACAGTAAATTACCTTTTGGCTAAAAGGTGAATGGAATTTTAGAAAGTTTATTACATGAGTGTATTAATTAATAGTTTTTCACATAAACTCCTTGTTCTATCTTTTTGCCAAGTTTGACTATAAAATTAAGGAAATGATATTCAAGAATACATGAGTGCCCCTACCCCCAGACTTTCATGTGATAGCGAAATTACCTAATAATAATGGAGGTTCAATCCAGGAATTATTAGTTTCATAGTTTGTCATTATCATTGTGTTAAACTACTCAGAATTAAAATAACTATCACTTGTGAAATGATAATGATATTGATGGAATGTTAGCACTTATAAACTTTGATTCTACAAACAATATCATTTTAATCAATCCTAACTTTATATTTATCATAAGCACCAAATTACACAACAAACTTCAATTTAGAAACTTCCCCTTACCAATTCATCATTCTTTTACTAAACTAAATCATATAGGATTCAAGAACAAATATTTTGAAATAACAAAGTATTTTTTTAATATAATACTCAGTTTTGACACTTACAGATTTTGACTTAATAAATTATTTTATATTGAGCACACACATATTTTTATAACTAATTGAAATAAATTTTATGTAAATGAACTTTCTCGAGTATCATAACCTTTATTATTAATAGTAATAATAAATAATCTGAAATAAATTTTATGTAAATGAATCTGTATTTTTCAAAAAGAGAAATAAATATTTAGCATGTTTCCTTATTAAATTTTTATATTATAATTTTTCTAGACAGATTTTAAAACTTGAAAAATCTAATGGCACTTATTTTGATTTCAGAAGTTTTGAATATCAATGTTGTTGCATTATTTCTTATACTTGATATTATTTATATTTCTAATATCAAAAAATATCACAATTATATATATATTGTTAAAAAGAGATTGTCTTCACAACAGGTTAAGATTGTTATTGATATTGGGATTGTCTAAATGTTGACTGATTTTAATGGTTATTTATATATATTGTACCCTTATCAAAAGAGAAAACTATGAACAAAAGAATCTGGGTAACTAGGATATAGCAATAGTGAACTGCAATTGGGTTACATAAGCAATGACTATTAAAATAGTATTGTTCTGACTAGATACAATATCTAATAAAATAATATCTTTCCATAATTAAATAAATAGAAGAAATTTAACAAACTAAATATAATAAAACATATCTACAATGAATAGTTAGGGTTCTAACTAGAGTACTCAATCTATTCATTTTAATAATATATTTCATTTATAAACTTGCTCAGTATTATAAATAAAATATAGTTCTATCAAAATAACAAATATATTTATGAAACTTAACATTAAGGTACACTGGCTTAAACACTGAGGATACATCCCTAAAGATACACTCCCAATAACATAAGAATATTACCCCACTAAATTCACATAACAGAAATACTATGTAATACTC
This sequence comes from Epiperipatus broadwayi, assembly GCA_028023455.1. Taxonomy (NCBI): domain Eukaryota; kingdom Metazoa; phylum Onychophora; class Udeonychophora; order Euonychophora; family Peripatidae; genus Epiperipatus; species Epiperipatus broadwayi. The sequence continues at coordinate 68,192 of JAQFVV010000317.1, forward strand.
TCATGTCTTTAGATACTCATTTAATAATCCTAAATATAATTTATAAGTTATTACAGATTGTAACGGTCCGCCGGAAGAGAGGAAATGCATCTATGGTCAGACCTAGAGTTGGGTAAGATGGTGTGACTGACACGATGAAGTATCTAACCAATAATTGTATCTGTCTTGAATGGGCTAGCTCTAAGTTTACACATTATATTCAGATACAATTTAGGCTAGTTCATCCATGTCTCACCCCTCTTTCAGATTTCATTATGTCTCAGTATTCAAACTCAGGGAGTATGTTGCCTTCAGTTTTTTTCGGGGGTGAATTTACTTTATTTAACAACTATTACACCTCTGTATAGGTTCCCATTGTCTTAAGATGTGTGTGTGTGTGTGCATATATACATAGTCAATTAAATTGAAGGATGGGTGTATGAATGATTTTGATAAACTAGAGACAAGTTAAATTTTAAACCAAGTTAATAACTTTTATTAATAACAAATAAAATTTAAAACTCATTTGACATAATAAAAGGTGCAGTTATTTGTGTCAAGTATATATTTTTACCATATCATCAATTAAAAGTATCCATTATTCCAATCCATACCCATGATAGAGATATATAACTTAGTACTCACTATTTACAAAGCAAATTAAATTAATAAAAAAAAATCATGATTACATCGACCATGAAGCTGGCTAATTAATTTACAACATTATCATCAACCATTATCAATCCACTGCAGGATGAAGGTCTCTCCAAGTTGAAACCATCTTCTTCAATATTTACCTTATACTTTTATACTATTTTTTTTAAACTTTTTAAAGTATATGTTATATTCTGTTATATTATTTTAATGATCTTTTTTCCTTAACACAATTCTCAAATTTTTTTTATTTTTTGCTACCTACTTTATTTTAAATAAATTATTTGCTCTGTGAAATTTTACATAGTTGTAAAGGACGTTACACATTAAAATTCTTGGATCAATTTTCAGCTGACAGCATAAAAATAAAATCATTTTTATATTAAATTGTGTTATTGACAGTGCACTAAAAAGAAATAAAATAATTGTTTCTTCAACCACAATTGGAGATTTTACATTTAACTTGAAATAAAAGCATGGGGAGTCCAGAAAATAAGTCAATCCTTTGTTTTAAAAAATAGTGATTGCCTTAATAAATTAATTTCTGGAATCCCACCCCATACTTTTATTTCAAGTTGAATCTAAAAAACTCCAATTGTGATTGAAACAATTATTTTGTTTCTTTTTAGGGCTTCAGTCACTAAAAGTATTTAATATAAAAAAAAAGTTATCACTATTAATAATTTTTAAATTTTTAGTGTTGGAACAGTAAATGAAAATGAAAAACTATATTGTAGTTTAAATTGACTGGACACTTATAGTTGATATATATATAAATTTATTCATAGTATTATTTCCAGGACCTTCTCTATAATAAAAATACAATAGCTAAAATGGGTGATGTTTCAATACAATAACAAGTACTTTCCATAGACATACTTTCTCATATCATAAGAATGTATATGGTGAGAGATTTCACTACATACATTCTTATGATTTGAGAAAGAAGAAGCTCTGAGGAAAGTTTTTGTTATTGTACTGAAACATCAGTTATTTTAGCTATTCTATTTTTACTATAGGGAAATTCTTGAAAATAATACTATGAATTTATCTTTATCCTTGAGAATATTTGTATTAATATATATATATATTTTACTAGACATTTCTGTTATAAGTTAATAGCCCTTATGTGTGTAGTGTGTGTATATATATATATATATATATATATATATATATATATATATATATATATATATATATATATATATAGAGAGAGAGAGAGAGAGAGAGAGAGAGAGAGCCATTTAGCCTTGAGCATTATTACACTTAGTATTTAAGTAATACTTTGGTTGCAATTTGAAAATTATAATTGCAGTTTGTAAAGTTATAATTGACTATTATTAGTTTGCATTCAGGACAGTTTATATTTACCTGTTTAAAGAAGATTTTTCAAATTTCTTAGTATCAATAATTTTAGCTACTATGATCAAGTTGCAATCTTTAGTGTCTATTTCAATATATTGGACCATAAATAAGGATGACATTCTACCTTTATTATCAAAAAGAGATTGCCTTGACAACTTTGAGATTGTTATTGATATTAGGATTGTCTTACTATTGACTGGATTTAATATATAATATTTAGTATGTGTACATAATAATACATGTGTATATATTGTAAATATATGTTTTAATTAGTATAAATTTTATTTTATTTTTAATATATATTTTTTCAAATATAAGTGTTTAATTTTGTAGTCTACTATGATTTTCTTTTTCACTTTGGCAGGATTTCTTTTCCTGGTATTCCTGCATTCTTTTTTAGTCTATTATTTTAATAATTTTATTAAACTACAGATTATCCAATTATGAATAATATTTTTGTACAACAATTTTCACTTGATTTTTATGCAAAGTAGGGATGCCTTTATATCTATTTTTAACACCTTGTGGAGGATGTAATTGTAAACATATGTCCAAAGACATGGGAAAGATTATGTTCACCATGATGTACATTTCATGCTGAACCAGCACTCATCAGTTGACCCAGACCACAATCTCTCACACATATCTCTATCATTGTTATATATATATATATATATAGCAAATTATTGCACTTTATTTGCTGACAAATATGCTGTCCTCACATTTTGATACAAATCACTTAGTGAAAGGATAGTAATAGCTTTTTAAGTCTTATTTTGTATGGTATTTTTCATTTGTATTTTACAGAAATTATATAGATATGTGTCAAAGTGTGATATAGAATGTCAAATCTGTAAATTGTTCTTACATTTTTAAGAGTTTATTTATTTACTGTTGTAGCTGTTGCAAGTAACTGTTTATACAAATGCATTATTTATAGTATATAGTAATTCTTTATAATTGAATATTTGTTTTCCATTTTAAATAATGTCCTTACTACTTAATGATCATTCCAACTGCCGTTTTGCCTCTGTAAAATGAGTTTTTATTCGTTGATTTTTATTCATTTATTTGCTCACATACCAAATTGTGTTTAAGATTTTGTATGTTTACAAAGGCAGCATAATAGAATTTTTTTTACTCAAAAGATTGCAGAAAACATATTTTAAGTGGCATATTTATTTACTTAATGACCATTGCAACTGCCTTTTTGCTTTTGTAAAGTGAAAATTTTTGTTTATTTAATTTTATTCCTCAGCTCCAAAACATTTAATATCAAAATATGTGAAATTTCATCCACCCACTATTCTCTATTTTTTAACGTAATTATTTTAATATTTTTATAAACTGAATGTCCGGCTGCTTATTAACAAAAACTGTACTTGTAAATTATGTTTTTAATAAATGTAATAAATGTTTATTTTAATTCGAGTTTTAATCAAATCGTTAAATTGAACAAACTACCATATGAAATGTATATATATTCCTGCTTTTTATTTCTGTAAATGATTACCCTAAGTAAATTAAAGTGTTATTAAATTGGAAAAAAATTAATGTCCTCTTGCAATATTCATTTAAAACAAATAAAAGTTTTAAGAATAATTCTTAATGACAATATGTGAAGTTATTGAATATTTTTCATATTTTCCTTGCCCTCTATTCAATATTTATCATACTAGTTGACATTCTGAAGATATAAGTGTTTCAAATGGATTAGGGTGATATAACTTAGTTATATATTAATTTTAAAGCAATTCTATTGAATTTAAATATACTAAACCTCGATTTTAAAAGCACATTCTAATTTGAAAAAGATCAAACGTTAACAAGCAAATACATTTTCCAAAATCAATAAAAGCATTTAATAAGAAATTTTATCAAATGAGTTCATTTATTACCCTCAAATGTCACATGTCTTCATTAGCAACTGAGTACACCTGGGTTTCATTTTATGCAATAGATAGGTTCCTCAGAAAACACGCGCAAAAATAGACGTAACTTACAATGAAAAAGGGGAGCTGCAATCTGTGATTTTTCAAAATTCGCGTAAAAGTAAAGCACCAATGTAAAATTACTTTAAAATTCGTGCAAAAAAAATAAGGAAATAAAATATGACTAATAAAAAATTTCAAATTTGAAAAAAATTGATACAAGACAAACTTTTTGTAACTATAATATTTAATTTTATTCAAAATAATATATTTTTATGCATAATTTACAGTACAGTAAATTACATTTTTTATACACATTTTAATTATTATAGCTCTTTGCGAAAAACACGTTCGTTTGCAAACAACTAGCGCCAACTTCACACTAATGTTGTGTCAATGGTTTTCTGGTGACAACGTAATTAGTAATTAATTTTTGAGATGATGATTTTATTAATTGTTTATGAAACTAACAACTAAAAATTAAATTCTTATTTTTGTCTTTAATTTTCAATTCCGTTTAAAAATCCAAATTCACATCACATTAATTTCAAGTCATCGTAAGTAATTATTAAATTGTTAATTACAATTAAAAATCAGATTTTAATTTTTAATTGTGCCCACTGCTATTACTGACCTTTTAGAAATAAACTTGTGGACACTAAATGATTAATAATTGAGTATGATTTTTTTTAAAAAGCAAAAAATGTGATTTAAAATGCAAAATTAATACGCACAATGTTTGAACAAATTTACAGTATAATCTTGTAAAATTTAATGTGTGTATACATAAAATGTAGAAATCATGATTTCAATTTTATTATTGCATAAATCTTACTATTATAAAGCACTGAAAATATTGAAATTATTAAGATGAAAGTCGAATTCCAATAATGTGCTATTACTTTCAACATAACGTAAGTGCGCAAAATTTATTATTTAAAGTAATAGTGCATTATCGGAGTTCGACTTCCAGTGAAACAGGAATTGCGTAACTTCAAAATCGTGTTAAATAAGTCCGTGTAAAAAGAGACCCAGGTGTATATTATATTTTATTTTAGAATTCCATTTTACTTGTAATTTTATCATTTATTTGTTATTAATTTTTAATTAACTTATTCATCATTTTTAATACTAGTTTATGTATTCATTAAGCATTATGAGAACTTGGATTTATATAAATATTGCAACCTAGTATTCTACAATTTAATGATCTGATAGTAATTTGATATCTATTGAATTACTTTTGAATTATTAAAATTTATATTTTGTAATTGATTAAATTTTCTCCTTGAAGTAGTTGTAATAACACTGAAATATTTTTGACAGTAAGCTTTTTTATTATTATTCTCATTATTTATTATACACTTAATACAAATTAAATCTTATATTTAGGTATGTACCATATATTTATTAATATATAATTTCATATTATAAAAAATTATTAACGATGATGTAATTGCTTGTTTTATTATTTATGTCTTTCATATTTACACAAAGATTCACTGTGAATATTTATTAACCATATTTGAAATTATGGTATTGTAAATTGCCATGACTAAGTAATGTACAAAATTTCACAGTAATAACATGTAGTTGCTATTCTGATAAAAATGGATTCCATTTTTTCCAGTAGTCTGAAATGTTATATAGAATGCCAATTTAAACAGTGATAGCTATGAAAACAATATTTAATTCTATGTTGATGTCTTTAATGCTAAATTAAGTTTAATGCAAATTCTGTTATCAAGTAGAGATACTATGTACTGATTTTTAGTAACCTTATGGCCTATCAAATTTTTCATTAATATGTGATTTTAGTAACTTTTATAATATGGAATTACATAACCATGTTTGAAGTGAGGATATTTCAAATGATCATAGCTAAATAATATATAGTCTAGTAGCAGTCTTTGCTCCAAATATGCCTTACATACTGATAAAGTTACTGATATTACATATTAATAAAGAACTGTATCATTACAAATTTATTAAAATGAGTATTATCAACTCTGCTTAGATATTAACTATTTAAGCTGGAATTAAGTAAGCTTTGTTATCGTTTATGTTAAGTTGAATTTCATTCTCACATTTGGCGTTATCTATATTTACTTTAATATTGAAGACTAAGCTATAGGCAAAAGTAGAATTTATTTATGCAAGACTCTGCATATTATTTATATACAGCAATTTTTAATCATTTCACTCCAAATATTATTACATATACATATGGATTGAAGGAAAGTGTAGAAGGAACTTAATTATTGATATTAAGGAATAGAATAATCATGACTCTATAGAGAAGTATAGTGAAATACTAAAAAAGGGTTTCCAAATTTTAGTTGAGTTGACCCATTTATCGACTTGTCAATAAAAGATAATAATGGTTTGAGTATTTTCTGACCTTATTTTAATCTCTAGTCAAGAATAGCTAATACCTATTTACTAATTAATATTCACTTGTTATTTTACGATGTGTATGGATAACTACCTGAATCAAGCTTGATTGAAGTGAAATTTGAATTTCTTTATCATCACTATGATGGTCAAATATCCAATATAATTAATTATACTTATTAATAGTTGTTTATTTCAATCTTGTTTGATTGATTATTTATTTCTTTATCATGTTTACCCACTGCATATTTAAGTTCAGGTTGTGAGAATGGGAGATTGATGCATTATCACTACAGCATGAAATTTCACATATACATCATAGACACACATATATAAAATAAATGAGACTATAGAGAGACTTGATAAGATATATATATAAGAAGTCGATTATTGATCTTAATGAAATAGTTAAATATAAGTATAGAAGATATATATATGCAGCACATACATTATTGTTATATGGATATATGAGTAAATACAACATGAAATCACTAGTAATATTTATTTTTACTACCAAGGTTATAAAATTAAAAGTATTTTATAGAAATAAGCATTTATATAACTAAACAGATGGATACATAGATAATAAAAAGGTAAATTAATAGAGAGAGAAAATATATAAATTGTTTTTGAATAATGAAATCTGATACTTGTTTATTTTAAATAGGTTTTTCATTTTTATTTATTTTTTATATAAACTCCTTTCCCTTCACCCTCTTCTTCTTTTTTTTTTTTACGTTAATTTAATTGTCTTGTAGATTTTCTGAGCTTCTTCAAGTTTTCTGCATGGTTTAGCTCTCTCCCCATGAAAACTGAATAAGCAGTTGAAGTTAAACTTTTGGAGTACTCTGTTTGAGCACTTTGTTTCTTATTCTTAATTTATCTGGTTCTTTCACCTGTCATCTTATTCTTTTAGATCTGCTAAACTTTTGACATATAGTTTCTTTTAAATTTAGTGGAAGTAATCTTCTTGGTAACAGTTTCAAGCTGTAATATTTCACATTGGATTTCATTTTCAGAATTATAGATTTTGTTTGAAAGTCCTGAATTTGATACCTGCTTTGCTAAATTAACTGACATCTGCAGTTCAATTATGCTTCCATAAGGAACACTTCAGTTTCTTTCTAGAGATTCAGAATTGTTTAACCTCTTAATAATAATCTCTTGTGGAGTAACTTATCTCCATTTTTTTTTTTTTTTTCAGATAAAAATTAAGAAATATTCGTAGTTAAATATTGTATTTCTTTACGATTTATTAAACAAAAATGCGCCATTAATTATTTTTAGTAATACTAATATTTATAAAATTTAATATTGATATTTTTTGAAAATGTTTTTTTCTTAATATTTCTGAAGTTATTATTTCTTTTTCTAACGTAATCTTGGCAACTTTATTAATAAAAGGGCGTTTTTGTATACATTTTTAATAATTTCATTTTTTTTTTTATTTCCTGAATTTTCTAAATGTTTATCATAGTTTATATATGTAATCTAGTAAACCTAAATACTCTGGAATCATTACAATTTGTAATTATTTAAATTTACATCATCCATGATTTTATTCGTCTATATGCTAACTTGTTTGAACAAAATCCACTATTTTTCAATCTTCTACATAAACTTTTGTACAAAAAAATTTAAATTGTAGATGGAAGAAACTGATAGATCAGTAATTTGTTAAATCTTATTATCTTTTTTTGTTTAATATAAATATATTATTGTAATTATTTTGAAGCTGTTTTTTTTTTTTTTGTAATTTTTTATAACAAAAGTAAAATCTTTAAATTGTCCTCACCATTAATTTCTTAAGGAATTGGCAGTCATCTGAAATAAATGCATTAAAGGAAATATCAGTACTAATTTAGTATGTGCTCTATGTTTTTTACATACCTTGGGGGAGGGGGGCTCATCAAACCAATATTGAAAATACTAAGCTATAAATGGAACAAGTAATCCGATTTTAGTTAAATATGTGTGTGTTGACTTTAAATAATGTTTGTACAATTTTAATTAACAATTAGAATAAAAACTGCAACATTTGTTTTTTTTTTTCTTAAACATGAGAAAAATTAATCTGTGTTGTATATTTTTATGGAAATAATGCTGTAATTGACAGATGATTAAAAACTTTCAAAATCTTAATTGACCAATTGTAAGAACAAGTAGTTTGATTTCCTTTTGGGAAAATTTTTTGTAAATGAATAAAAAAAAACAAGTGAAACTATTCATCATCAATGGTATTTTGGACCTTCTTGAGTCAGACTAGAAAATTGTCTTGGTTACTGTTTTTCTATTCACCAAATTTCTCGGCAGTGAAAATTCAGATATTTTCAGTAATATATCTTTCAATTTTTTGAGAATTCAAGAATGTTTGTTCACTTGAATGTGAATTCCAGTTACTGGATTGGCCTAATGCAACTGTTAATATTATTTAGTGAAAAAAATTGGAAAAAAAAATTGCCACTATTCAAAGAACTGCAAAGATATAAGAATGTTCTCACATATTTCTTAATCATATTATTTAATGGAAAAGTAGACAAAAGTCATGATGGCAATCATTTGGGTAATTCCTCTTCCCCTGGCCTTTTTACAAGCCATAAAGTTGCAAATCTCCCTTTTCATGTATTGACTGTTAATATTATATAGTGAAAATACTAACAAATATATGGTCTATGCAAACAACAACTAGATTTTTTAAAAAATTCTATATTTATTATTGATATTATTTTTGAAAAAAAAAATGAAAAGTTAAACAAAGATCATGAAGATAAGTGTTTGGATGAAACTTTTTTTCTTGCTTTCAGATCACAAAGTTACAAACTTACTGTTAGTATTATTTAATGGAAAAACAGAAAAAGTAATCAATTTGTCACTCTTTCTTTTTTCAAAATCCATAACATCTTAATTCAAAAGTTTGCATGAAATTAGATATTTAGTCAAACTATGAAAAAATGTTAAATTTATTGCTTAGTATTTCAATAATGCTTTGGGTATATATATATATATAAAAAGCATAGAATACATAGTAAATCAATAGCAAAATAATCAATATTACATCAATAAGAAAAAAAATAATTCTTGGAACTTTTTTTTATATTTTTTTTCTTCCTATTTATGATTCTCTTTCCATTTAATTCTTTTAAGGTCCAAATGTGCTGGGTTAATTTATTATATTTAGTATTTATTTTATCTTTTTGAAAACATTCTTTCTTCACTGGTTCTTTGCACTGAATTATAATTAAAGCTACAAATATAGTTATCTGTTTACAATTTTTTTCTTTAATTTAATATTGCTTTCCTTTTAATTATTTTTATTTCATGATGACTTTAAAACTTTGGGATTTTTTTTTTTTAATTTGTTAAAAATCTTTTGTCCAATAAGTTAATTTGCTGCTTTTACAATGTGGTGATTCAGTTCATTATTCAAGTCATTTGAACTCTCCGAATTTTTCAATTTCTTAAAAGATGTGAATCTAATTTGATTTTCCACATTGGTAGCAATTTATTAATGGTTTTTACACCTTTAGCCTTAGAATTATTCAGCAATAGTTTAAACATTTATATAAAAATAGAACTGAGCTCTCACAAATTTATAACCACTACCAGTATTAGAACTGTTAAGTATTATTTAATATTGACTTATATTCTTATTGTTAGATAAAATATCTGTTTTTTGCTGAATACTATTGGGACTTTAGCCATTTTTTATTAGGATTTTTATTATTATTAAAAGAGTTTAATGTAATAAATAAGTTACTGGTCCACAAATTATTTTATCTTCATAAATTTTTTTAATAAGTATACTACATATAGGATTCAATAACAAAATGAACTCCAATTTTTAAAATATGGAACTCTATCATTGATTAAGTTTTTTTTTGGTAGCAATAATGAAAATTGATGCTGTCAAATAGTTATAAATGTCTTCATAAAATTCTCTTATTTACTTTGTGAGTGGAAGTAGAATATTTATCCAAATGTAACTTTAAGAACAATTAACATATCAGAAACAAGTTACATATTAATTATTCTTTTTTTTTTTTTGTATGGAAGGTAGTGGGGCGTTATAAATAATAATTATTTTTTCTGTTTTTACTATTAATTGTTTCGTTATATATATATATTACATATCATGTTTTTCTTTCTTTCTTTTAGTTTCTACATCTAACATGTTAGATCTACAACACTTCGATTTATTTATTTGTAATTGTTTCGCTAATTCTATTGATATTGCATTATTATAGCTATTGGAAACAATAATTCATATCACGTTTTCTGGAAATTGAATTTTTTGTCTTATTCAAAGTCTGGGCTAATACTTATATTTTTTTTACTAAGTATGTATCTATTTACAAAAATCGCTACATTTAGAAATGTTGAATCTTCTTAAATATATATATATATTATCATACTAATTGCTTAATATTCTCTAAATCGGTTATAATTAGTATTATTGTTCATTTGAAAAATTAAAATTAGAAATGTTTTTTAATCATTTCCTTTTAATTTTTTTATCAATATTTTATTCAAACAGATATTAGTCTATAATTTTGATAAATAGGTCAACATCTCCACAATAACGAAGAGTTATAACATTCCATCAAGTATTAAGCAATTCATTAAAAGCTGTTTGTCAAAGTTTTTTGTTCTAAATTCACTTTAAGAAAGTATATTTTGTAGGACTCATGGATTTGTCATATAATTCTTAAATATAATTAAAAAATAAATCTCGATCTTAAATAAATATTGGATCAAAAATTCATATCTTAATTTTAATGATCAAAAATTTTATAACTACTTCAGTAAGCTGTAACAAGGAACAACAGGACAAGTTTATAAATCTAACGTAATTTATATTTTCTCCAGGACAAAACGTTTTGCTAAGTTAAAGAATCGTCATTCGCACCTGTAACTGATAATGATATTAAGAAGATCATTACTGATATCGAATTAGCCAATATCTCAATTGATAATAAAAAGAAAATAAATTGTTTACTAAATAAACAACTTTGTATGGAAAAAAAATTACTAATAAAAATTATAAATATAGATAGAAGTCTTAGTAACAATATTAAGGATATCTGTGATGTTGAAAGGATTACTATGTATAAAGAAAATAAAGGCAATAGATGTGTTATTATTTATTATATAGATAGAATATAATATGAAATAAATAAAAATCGATATAATAAATTACTAATAGATTCTACTACTAGTATAAAAATCAAATATATAACATTACATAATAAAATGAAAGTTTATAATATTATAAATATAAATCAGTATAAATTATTGTATCCTTCTTATGAAAATGATATCTTTTTACAAAAGTTAAAATTCATAAAAATAATAATCCCTTAAGATTGTTATTCACTTTTATGTGATTTTATTTTACACAAATTTTATAAATATCTAAATAAATGACTAACATGTATTTTAAGGTATGGAAAATTTTCTATAAAAATATAGATAATATTATCAATAAATTAAATAATATAAAATTAACTGGATACCAAAGTATTTTTACAATGGTTAAGACATGTAGAGGTCCCTACTATCACATTTTTACAGACACATTCTTGAGGTTACAGCCTTAGTTAATATTACAATGGTTGTTGAAAAAATGTATCCAAGTATTCCAAGACTTAATTAAAGTGTAGAAATATTAATAAAAAAATTTAAATCAATATATAAATGATACAAACATAATAAATATTATAGAAGATGATTTAACATTAATGCATAACAGTTTTTATTTTAAATATAATAATGAATTAGGGAATATACATAAAGGATGGGTTTAGGGTTGTGTAATTAGTGGCTTAATATCATCAATATTTATAACTGAATTAGAAACTATTATAAGTAATAGTATGAATACTGAACCCTACCATTTGATGGGCCTTTTTTTTTTTTGCCTAATGCACATCAATATACCAATTCACAGGCCATTGGTATCTTAACAGAATACTATGGTACAAAATTTTTTTTTTTTTCACTTTCTATACATAAAACTTATATATATATATATATTTAATAAACAAACACTTTGTTTTTATATGGGGGGGGGTTGTTTTGCTTTTAAATTATTGATTTTTTATTTTATTTTGAATTATCCGTTTCTTTACATAATACTACAGTAAAAAAAAAATTTTTATCCCTTTCTATACATAAAACTCGTACCTTTTTTTTGTTGCCTTTTTAATAAACAAACACTACTGTAGAGGGGGGTTGGTTTGCTTTTAAATTATCACCTTTTTTTTTTTTGCCGATTTTGAGCTTATTTTTTAAAGCCTTAAACAATTCAGTTTCAATTAATAAATCGACAGTTGGTTTTTAGAATGTGAAGGAGGATTGTGAGGATTGGTTTGAATTTTAATTCTCATCTTTTAATATCTTTTGCCAATGCACTGGAAACTTCACATATTAATTTTAAATGTGTTTGAATATAGAATACATATAAAGATATATATTAATAAAATATACGAATTATTGGAGGGGGGGTTGGTTTGCTTTTAAATTATCGACTTTTTATTGATTTTGAACTTTTTTTTTTGGAAAGCCTTATTAATCAATTCATTTTTAATAAACCAACAGTTGGTTTTTAGAGGGTGGAGGGGGTTAGTTTGATTTTTAATTATCATCTTTTATTTTCTTATTATGAGGTGGGTTTTTTTTTAAAAAAAAAATATTTACACTACCAAAACCTTTATATGATAGCGAAAAGTTTTTCCTTTATTTTTTCCTTTTTCAAAAAGCCTTAATTAAACAGTTCGTTTTTTAAAAAAAAAAAAAAATTTTTTTTAGGGGCGATGGGGAGTTATGGTTTGTTTAACTCCAATAGGAGATAAGCCTCAAAGCTGTTAAGTAATAGGATTTTAGAGCCGTCCAACCAACTTCCCTTATGCATATCCTAGTTACGCTTGCAGAAGTGGCAGCGGAATTTCCCAGATCCTGTAGTTGACTAAAACCATGCTCCTCCTGCAAAATGCATATTTTCACATCTGGTAGGATGTTTGTTCTCTTTTTGGAAAAACATAACAGTGTCAACTTCTGTAGCTAGCAATTCACTCCCTTTCAACCAATTTTTAACACTTGCTGTGCCGACATTTTACTGTTCTCGCACGGATTCATGAGTAAATGTGGATTTGCATGTGAACTCTACTGAAAACTTTAACCTTTTCAGGTTGTGTGCAGTTCAAAATTGTAGGGAAGTGTGCATGACCACCTGACATTTTTTAATATGTGATACTAAATCCACACTTTCTCAAAATTTTTCCACAATGAATTTTTTGATAGTTTAGCATCCTTCAAATATGGCTGCCATCAAATCAGACCATAGTGAGAGTTGAATTGTGCTTACTTGAGGAATACTGTCGCACGTCAATGGGTGTAGTATTTTGTTATGTAATCATAGGATACATTGCCCTCTAGGTGGCCTGTTATGGCTCTAAACAGTACTGTTGTAGTGTTAGCCATAAGTTAGGCTGCTAGAACGGTATATTGATGTGCATTGTGTGAAAAACAATGCCATCAAGTGGTAGGGTTCAGTATTCATACTATTACCCTATTATAATTTTAAAAAGAATAATTAGTTGAGAAATAATACATTATTCTAGATATGTTAATGATATTTTAATTGGTGCTAATAAAATATCTATGAATAACATTTACAGTGATCTTAATAACAATATATATATAATATTAAATTTACAGTTGAAGATAAAATTATATTAAAACATTTTATTAAAGACAAATTAAGAAAAAATATTCCTATAGATTCACAACAAACATGTTTACAAAGAGGTGGCAGTTATTAAAAATTTTAAATATAGAAATGATAAATATTATAAAAATGTAGTTCATTTACAAAAGAATTATTTTTTTTAAAAATTATGTAAGACTATGGATATAACCCTAAAATAATTAAAAATAAACTTTAATTCTAAGAAATTTATAATAAATGATAATATCATTATGCATAAGGTTTATAATGATGATAGTAACAATAGTTCAAAAAAGTAATGGATCAAACTTTCATATTATTCCAAAATGTATAATCCATTAATAAATTATATTGATAAGCATATAAATATTAGCTACTCAAACAAATTAATAATAATAAATTATGAGATGATATAAAAAACTAAATAGGAATTATATATAAAATTAACTATTACCTTTGCAATATGATTACTATGACCATATAGGGAAACAATTAGAGGTAAGGGCTAAAGAGCATAACAACACAATTAATAGGCAAGGTGACATATCTGCTTTATAAATCCTTTATTTAGTATATAGACAAAATAGACAATGCAAAAAATATTAAACTTTTAAATTGCACTGAAGATAAAAAATAAATATTTTGAATCATATTACATATTATATTTATAACTTAAATAATTATATGAATATTTACAAAACTTCAATAAATTTAGTTAACAACTGATCACTTAAAAATAAATGGACAATTAGATATATATATTAGTTTGCATAATGTATGTAGTATTTATCTGTATATTGTTATGCTATATAGTCAATTATTGGTCTATTTGAAGATTTTGTTCTATTTTACTGTTTTGTTTTAATAGTTTATTGTTGTTATTTTATTACCATTATAGAACACTATTGGTGTTCTGTCTGCAATACTTGGTTAATGTTAAAATAGATGATTAACATTTGAAAAGGGCACATAACCATGTACCAAAAAAGGCTTTTTATGTATTTTTTTTGTATTATTAATATATTTAGGTAGCTATTGTTTATGATTGTTTTGTTTTTTACTATTTATTGTAATTTATTTAAATATTATGAGAAATCAAATAGTTTATTTCTCCTGTTAAACTTTTATTGATTTTTTAAAATTGTTATATTGTGTTTTACAAGTGTCAAACTCTCTTCACTCACAACTTTGACATTATCCACTTCAAATATCTCATTAATGAATCAATTGTGTATCTATCTGATATTCATAATATGCTACAAGTTGCCAATATATATATTTATATATATATATATATATATATATATATATATATATATGGTTAAATCAATACTAACAATTAAATTTATTATCTTCTCAAATATTTTTTTTAAACTAGATTTTCATATTATTTTAAAAAGTCAACATCAAACTTCTATTTTTTTTTTTGTATTTTTGTAAGCAAATTTGCATTGCTTCGTAGGATTAATTCAATTCAAATGTGAGAACTTTTATTCATATGAATGTGACTCTTCTGATTTAATAATTATATACACCTGGGTCTCTTTTTATGCAGTCTTATTTAACACGATTTTGAAGTTACGCGATTCATGTTTCACCGGAAGTTGAACTCCGATAATGCGCTATTACTTTAAATAATAAATTTTGTGCACTTACGTCATATTGAAAGTAATAGCATCTTATTGAAATTCGACTTGCATCTTAGTAATTTCAATATTTTCAGTGCTTTATAATAGTAAGATTTTATGCAATAATGAAATTAAAATCATGATTTCCACATTTTATGTATACACACATTAAATTTTACAAGCTTATAATGTAAATTTGTTCAAACATTGTACGTGTTAATTTTGCATTTTAAATCGCATTCTGTTTTTGCTTTTTAAAAAAGAACGTAATCAATTATTAACCATTTAGTGTCCACAAGTTTATTTTTAAAAGGTGAGTAATAGCAGTGGGCACAATTAAATTTGACAATTAAAAATTAAAATCTGATTTTTAATTGTAATTAACAATTTAAAAATTACTTACGACAACTTGAAATTAATGTGATGTGAAATTTGATTTTTAAACGGAATTGAAAATTAAAGACAAAAATAATTTAATTTTTAGTTGTTAGTTTCACAAACAATTAATAAAATCATTCTCTCAAAGATTAATTACTAATTATGTTGTCACCAGAAAACCATTGACACAACATGAGTGTGAAGTTGGTGCTAGTTGTTTGCAAACGAACGTGTTTTTCGGCAAATAGCTATAATAATTAAAACATGTATAAAAAATGTAAATTACTGTACTGTAAATTATGCATAAAAATATATTATTTTGAATAAAATTGAATATTATAGTTAAAAAAAAGTTTGTCTTGTATCAATTTTTTTCAAATTTGAAATTTTTTATTAGTCATATTTTGTTTCCGTATTTTTTTTTTTTTTTGCACGAATTTTAAAGTAATTTTACGTTGGTGCTTTGCTTTTATGTGAATTTTGAAAAATCACAGACCGCATCCCCCCTTTTTCAAGGTAAGTTACGTCTATTTTTGCGCGATTTTGTTTGTGCCTGTTTTCTGAGGAACCTATCTATCGTGTAAAATGAGACCCAGATGTACTCAATCTTCTATGTATTCTGGTTTCATTTCCTCTCTTTTTATTATTTTTAATTCTTACTATCTTCACTTATTTATGTCAATGTATGTCTCAATTATAATGACTTCTCATTCTATTACTATCTTCTTATATTATTACAGTAATATTAGCTTTTAACACAGAAGTAAGATTTTCCATACAGTAATGCAGGTCATTGCAAGCCAAAATAATCAATGGATGCAAGAAAGTGTTTGCATAAAATCCCTATCTAATGCATACTCATCCAATATCCCCAGACTAGTTTTTAACATCTTGCTTTCAACAGTGAAGAGCCTTGGATCTGATAGCACTGCACATAAATCTTAGATCTAATACAGCCTTCCGGCAGATACCTTTTACCTACTTAGTTAACTATAAATATATGAGTCCAAAATGAAAACACAATAGTGCTCATGTGAATATTAGTTATTTGTGCAACCATATTTCTATTCTAATTGGACACGGAGAAATACTGACTTTTGTACTGTCTTTTTTATTTTCTAGCTTTAGGATTTTTTTTAATCTTCTGAAAGTTTGAAAATGCCTGCTAATGATTATAAGTACAGATATTGAAATATCTCATAGACAACAATTTTTTCATCACTTATATTAAGTACATATTGGATACTACTTTTTAATCTCAATTCAAATTATTAAGAATACCTTTTTAATCAAAGGCATGATTAAAGTTTACATTTTTTTTCGACTATATATTTTATATGATTTTATTTTTATTCATGGTTTAAAGCATTTTTTTTACTGTTAATAGAACAATACTAAAGTAATTGGCATGCCAGCCAACATATTTTTAATTACTTTTATATTATAAATTCTATTTTTCATTAAATATGTAAAATGTGTGAGCTAAAATCTTTCTAGTTGTAACCTCCTCTTTATAGACCATTAAGGTAAAGAGAGTAATGAGGCAATAGAGTAATAAAGATAGGACTTTGCAGTAACACTTGATTATCATCAATGATAGTTTTGTCACTTTCTTAAGGTAGCAATATATATTGTATCCTTCCAATAGGAGGACGACTCCTAAAAGATATGCAAGTCTACATTCGGCTATACTATGGCTTTATCTAGGTATCATTTAATAATCTTAACATTTTCTCAACTATATTTAATCAATATTCCATAATTGTGAAACTCTTCTATCCTATTAACAAGATTACATACTTTTTAACATTAAATAAACACTAAAGTATTTATCCAATGGCATAATAATACCTAGACACTCCTTATTCAGTATCCAAATATTCTCATGACTAACAATAATGCTTTATTTAAGCATTATTGTTAGTTATTTATTTAATAGAATAAAACATCTATAATTGTGAAATTTAAATTAACCTACTCAATAAGTTGTATTATTATTTTTATTGCATGGTAATCTTTTATTATTATTACTTTGATAAAACTATCATTAAGAATAATCATAATAATACTAAGGAGATCTCAGGATTATAATCGATTTTAATTAACTATTTATACTACCTATAAAATATCAAGAGGGGTTTTACTTAACTCTATAGGTAATGTGACATTTTAAAGATGACTCATAACATTGTTCTATAATTCCAACTATATCACTATTTTATTTTATGGTATGTATTATTGAATAATAATACTCACTATGTTTTATTTAAACTGTAATCATCATGTCAAACTTTAAATAAAAACTAATTCCTAATATGATTTCTTAACAATAAATATACTTTACTACATTTGCAATGTATTTGAGCGATGAATGGTATGATTAAGGCAGTGCAATAATTTAATATTCACTTTAATAAATATTCACCTAGATAATTGTGATACAATTTCTTATAGTGGATTAATTTTTTTTTTCAAAATTTCAAATCATATTTTAGCTAATATGCCTATGACTAATTAATACTCTCTGATGATAGTATAATGATGATGATTTCCCATAAAAGAAATGCAACTTTAGACACTTAGTGTAACTTTAAAACATTTTAATAATATCTTATGTACAAAGTTTAATAATGTAATAGAATTAATAAATAAATTAACATAAAACAACAAAACATTTATATTATAATATGATACTTAAAAGAATTAAACATTTATATTCACCTTGCTTGCAATGAGTTATTCAAAATAAAATTTTTTGATAATACAATTAAATATTATGCAATAGAGAATTTTGTTACTTGTACTCTCAAATAATGTATGTCTTAAACAATCAATCCCTTTTTTAATAACCACCACTTTTTCATTAATTACACTTTATAGATTTTAATGAAAACAGGAAAATTACAAAAAAACATGGATTGTTATCTTATAATTTAAGTCATACTTTCAAATTTTAAATTTCTATGTGTCTTACGCCTGTATTATAAATATTGCTCACAAAGACTTATAAATTAAAATTCTCTACCTATATTATAATGTTATTACAGGATTAAATAATTCAACATTAAAGATCAGCCTTTCAAGCTATTGCGCATGCACAACATTAGATCAAATTTTAAATATCACCATTTGTTATTTAATATTATACTGGAACACAGATACATCCCCCTTCTTCTAATATCTTTCTTTACTATTTTTGTGTGTGTGTAATTTACTAACTCATAACATATAGATCTTTATCTTAATAGTTTAGTAACATTCAATCAAATAAAACTTTGTACAATTAATAGTATAGTTAAACAAATTATGTTAATTATTAATTTCCCTTTCAAGTGATTTATCCCTCATAATCATAATTATTATTTTAAAATGAGAACTTAACTATATATACAATCATTATGTTACCCGTTTTCTCTTCTTTTGAATACGCAAGTTTATAAAAAAAAATGCAGAAATTTTATTAATAATATCTCAGTTGTTCTCCCTTTTCATGCTTCGAGTGTGTCACATACCAATCTTGTTATCCCTTTTCCTCCTTTTATATTTATCTGAGCACTAGTAAAACTATGGAATTTTAACGCTCTCATGTTATCCACCATGTTTATGTTTTTTTTCCCTCCTGAGATCCTTTTTGGCTATGTGATATATATTATTTTTCAATGTATTCCTTAGTAATATTCACATGTAATAGATCACAGATTGCCCATCTTTTTAAACTTAATAAAAATGAAATTATTTTCAATATAGTTTGGATTGTCCTGGAATCTAATGTCACTGGCCATGATTTATTTTACTTTTTTCTTCCTTTACATATTGATTTATTTATTTT
Organism: Epiperipatus broadwayi; assembly: GCA_028023455.1. Taxonomy (NCBI): domain Eukaryota; kingdom Metazoa; phylum Onychophora; class Udeonychophora; order Euonychophora; family Peripatidae; genus Epiperipatus; species Epiperipatus broadwayi. The sequence goes on from JAQFVV010000317.1 coordinate 88,076, forward strand.
TTCTATTGACATAACTAATAATCAAATATTTTAGTTTCCCAGTAAATCGCTATAATTTTTTTTCTATAAATATAATCCTTAATCAGAAATTTCTATTTCCATTGAATCCTATCTATAGTTTATCATAAAAGTTTTTCTTATACTTAAAAATTAGATTCATTGATGAGAATCTGCTTAAATTTGTTTTCTACTCACAAAATTTTTGTTCAGGGAGACATTCACAACTTGCATTTGAATATTAACCACATTTTTAATACACAAATATTTCCATTCTGTTTTTTATTTTAAACTTAATTTCAATTATCTGATAACTATGCCTTTAGCTTTATCATAACTGATTTTTCTACTATTTATATATCTATTCCATTTTAACCTTTCATAAATATGAAGATATTTAAAAGGCCAACAGATTTGATCTTCCTTAATCTTACAATTATATTTTAATATATTATTTACATTTTGTCCCTGCTGTTTCAATATTTCTGGATAAAACATTAGTACACATATATACTTTTTTTTTCCATTGATGTAATATTTTTTTTAATATAATGATTTTAGAATACCTTAGTGAATTTATTGATTGTCATTTTTAGCCAGCAGAGATTTCCTTTCTTTAGCCATTCATCTTACTGAAACTTGTTGCTATAAAATTTAGAGTCCTTAAATTGATCATTCTTAATTACTTGTTTCTTAAAATAATAATAATAATGAGTTAAAAAAAAAACTTCAGCAAACTTTTTTTTCTACCAAAATAAAACTCAGTTACTTACTTGGTTTATATATATTCCAATATGTAATATATTTCTTTTCTCCAAAAAAACTTTTTTCAGCAAATATCATCAGCAGCTTGCTCATGTACTTCAAATAGTGCATTCTCATTGGTTAATTTTCCCATTTCTTTGATTCTGAATATTGAATGACTTACTTTTAGGTGAACTATTTATAAAAACAAATATCTTTTAAATATTTATTAATAATTTTTAAAAAAAACAATACTTTTTAGGAACTGAATAAAATACAATTAAAATAATTTTCATTCCATACAGACTAAATTCAAGATTAATCATATGAACTTTTAATCATAAAATTCCAAAAATGAATGTTAATCATTTATTTTAGAAATTAAATTAATATTTCACCAGAACCCATTATTGATAAATAATCCCAAATGTGCACTGACATAATTATTCATCTTTTTAAAGCATATTTTCTTTTATCAAATTAGGCTTGAACTCCCTTATTATTTTAATTAGTATCAAATGATTCTTTATTATGGAATATTATTAACTTATAGTTTTTTTTTATTTTATCATTTAGATACTTTTAAAAATAAATATCTTAACAAAATTTAACTTTTATACTAATTTAAATTAATTAAGTCCAAGTTCAAATCTTAGGGCAATTAAAATAACTATTATTTTTTAGAGTTTAATAAATAAATAGTATTTTATTTTATAAAATTTTAAATCAGGCTTACAAAACTTTATTCTCCATTTGTTTTTATGATAGGATGTACCAATAAAAAGGGCACAATATATATATATATATATATATATATATATATATATATATATATATATATATATATATATATACCTGACAGAACATTTTGGCATTATACAAAAACAATAATAATAATATATTTGGACAGATAATTATTTTTCATTAATCTTACAAATAAAATGGGTGTAGTCATCAATTTATTTTAATAAGAGTAAAGTTTATATTATTTTTGCAGCTTTTAAGAAGCACTTTATCCCTTCTCAAGCATTCAGGTTTTTTTTCATACTTATTGTATTACATAAGCCTTTTTCTTAATTTAACATGATTCTTTATCTATAATTACATTCTATTTATACATGTTCTGCATTTAAAGTTTATGATACATCTCTAAGTGATCAAGACTATCTTAAAAAAAAAAACTTAAATATTCATTTATTCTGATTTATATTTTGGTATGTAGTAATTAAAAGATTTTCATTTTTTTTAAATGTAAATATTAATTTTAACAGGAATTTCCCATGAATTTTATACATAAATCTATGTAAGTAGGCAAAGGCATTTCTAACTGAAAATCATACCATTTAGTAACACTATTCATCTTAAAAGTAAAACAACTTTCAGTTTATAATCTAGAATATATGATTTCATATGGTAATGTCAGTTTTCACTTGGCATTTGCCTGAAACTAATCTATAAATTACATTAACAATTCCAATTAAAATTAGTTTTAATTATGTGCATTATTATTCTCATTTAATGTAATTTACCATTAAAAGAAAATTGAATTTGTTAATTGATTTAAGTCCCAAGTCATTATCCTATGTTGTCCATCTTACACTTGAAAATTTTATTTCAAGATGAGGTATTCTTCTTTGCAGCTTTAAGATTTTTGTTATATTTAACCTAGCTATCCATTCAGTATTGATTGGTGGAGCAATATTTAACTTTGAGAATAATGTACCATATTAATGCCAATGCAATAACAATAACTAAAAACAATTATAATATTGACTTCACCTTTAGTGAGAGTATATCTGATGTCATAGTCAGCATGAGCTGGGTTCAGCATGTTCACTGTATCCTGCCTTAAGTATTAAAAGATTCCATAGTTTGAGTAAAATTCAATTTTTATATATATATATATATATATATATATATATATATATATATATATATATATATATATATTAAAAACAATTTATTTAAGTAGACAAACAAAATGTTTAGTGAAACTACATTCAGTTTAACTCATAATTAGTTTTAAAAATAGACTTGAAAAAAACAATTCTGTTTAAAATCTTTTATTAAGATCAGGATAAGTCACTAGCAATTAATTAGTTATGATGATATTTTTTTTTAAAATAACAAATAGTGCATTATTATTATTTAAAAATCAAACTTATTTTTATGAAAAATAAAACCATTTTTGTTTTATATAGATATATGGTATTTTGAATTTTATTAAAAAATTTATATTCAAATATTGTCAGAATTTACCATTATTTGAATAATGATTTAAATAGTACAGATACGTTTGGAGAAATCCAAATGTTTCATTCACTAATTCCAGAAAAAAAACTTCTGGCCATAATATATTAAAATATATACCATAGTTTTAAAAAAATCTTTCTGATGTTGACACCTTCAAATATATTAACAATACCATCTTCTGTGATGTCAGCTGAAAAAGTTTTCAAAATTAAAATTTGTCCAAAAAAATATGCAGTAATTTCACTTCATTAGTTATTCTTTCTATAGAAAATTAAATTGCAAATTTTATGAATTATGATCATATAGTGTTAAAAGCTTTGTAGCAAATAATTATATTTATTTTCTCTATAAAAATAGAAATTTAAAAATGTATGCAAACATTTTTTCTTATCTCTAAATGTTTGAATCCAGCCCTGCAAAATGTCACAGCAATTCTGCCTATTGGCCCAGAATTTATAACTTATCTATTATTTTAAAATCAAAGTAATGGTGGTAAAAAAATATTTCTGATATAGCATTATTACTATTTGAAAATCTTTTTTTCAAAAAATGAGGATTTTATGCTGTGATTAACTTTTTATCTAATAATATTTTCATTGAATGTAGTATTACTCTGAAATATGACTAATCTATACTATTTAGAAATAACATTGAACTATAGCCTACATTATATTTTTTCTCTATCAAAAGTTAGATTTAAAGTAATTTCTAAAAATAGCTAACCTTGGAATTTGGCAGTTGGCAATTTGAAATTGTGATACAAATAGTCTAAGAGTAATTTTATTAGCACTAGCATATTCCAGTCCTGAATAACATGGCCCGAGTGGAAGAAATTAAATTTCAGACTTATTAAAATATTATCTTAGAAAATATAACTGACACAGGTAGATCAATTTTTTTATCTGTAGTTCTTCGCACTTTTGCATATTTCTATATCAAATGTCTCACAGAAAAAAATATATCAAAATCACTATTTTGAACGTTCAGCCACAAAACCACTCAAATAATCACTTTATAGTTTAATTAAGAAGTAAACTTTTTGTTAGGTAGAAAACTTTTTTTTTTGTTTTCAGATCCAACAGTAAAAACAACCATGATCTCTGATTTAAATAGTAATTGTGGACAAGCTCACTTTCCTAGTTAATGTTTATCTCATTTATAGACACTATGATACAATTAAAAGAATAAATTTATTAGTAGAATATAACTTGTAATTGTATTTTATAGATTCCTTTATAATGTTTGTGATTAATTAGCTGTCTTTAAAAAAAAAAAAATCCTTTACATAAATTGATAACACTAATAATTATTATAATCAAATATACTGCAAAGGAATGGAATCTATACAATATAGCCTTGAGTTTATAATAAATAGCTCATTCTAAATATTGCGGTTTTTTGTTGTTGTTTTTTAAAAAATAAAACGATATTTAGTATTGTCACTAGAAAATAAATCTTTTTTTTTTTTCTCTTTTTATTAAGTCGTCTTTTTTTAAAAAAAAAATGTATATAATGTACTGCTCAAGTATGAATGGCTATTAAGGTTTCTTTAAAATAAAAATTTTATGGTCATTTGACTTTTGAGGTTATTAACCTTTCCCTCCCTAATTCTTTTATCCTCCCTTCCATCTGCAATACTAATTAAACTACATTAAAGTTTGTTTGGGATTTGTTTAAATTTGCTTTTTAATCTTTTGCTAATTGTATTTTTCTCCCTATTTTAAATCCTAAAAAATAAGAGTATAAGATTCACATAGAGTAAAAGCTGAAAATTATCTTTAATTCTTTGCTGTAGAAGCTGTAATTGATTTTTTTTTTTTTAAATTAAAGATTTCATTATTAATCCAGGTCACTAAATTGTATTTTTTTTTTTTTTGTTTTTCTAAAAAAGTAATATAGCTTTTTTTTTTCTTTAACTCTTATCAAAGAATTTTACAGTTGTGGCATTTTAATTTTTTTTTTTTTTCTAAATCACATTTCGTTTAGTTTTAATATTAGTTTTATTTATGTTTCATGCTGGTTAAAATGATAGATATTTCTATAACAATAACTCACCTGTAAATCATTTTAAGTAATTATATAATTATTCCTATCTTCATTAATGATTTTTATTTGTCTGAATTTTGTCAATAAATAATAATAAAGTTGATGGCAGTGCAAGTCACTGATTTCTTAGTTATTTGGTATTAGAATTTTTATATTTTTTTTGTAGTATAGTGAATTATATATACCTGTTTATTTTTACTTTTAATAAAATTTGTAAATCTTTGTTATATAATAATAGAAAACTTGATAATTTAAATTAGTCTATAAATGTATGTCTGTGAGTATATATATTTTATATGTTTAATCTATTACCTTAGTATTTAATATAAGTAGCTGAGATAGGCATATTTGAATATTATTTGATATCACTCTCTCTATATGTATATTATATATTTGTCAAATTTACTATGCTGAGCACCTGAGAAGTCTCTGATTTTTAATCAAATATCTACTGTGTTAAAGCTGATTGTCTGTATTTTTTACATGTATAGCAAGTAATTATGGGATATAAATTATAGATTTGATTTTAAACGATACAGAATGATCAATCATCATCTATTACATATTTATGGCTTATGTTATTAATTATTATTTTGAATATCACAATACTGTATATGTAAAAAATTTAAATAAATATATTTTATAGAATCTGTTTATAACATTATACAATATGTATATGTAAATTAGCTGACAGGAAATGTTTGTATATAGCGTAAATATGAGAGCTGGGATAAGTGCGATATGGATATTGTTTCCGACGTTGATTTTCTCATTCATAGGAAAGAGAAATAACGTTATTTTTTTTTTAGCGTTATTCTTATAATTGATTTTATCCATGTGTTATTGCAAAGTAAGCTGCAGTTTATCCTAATGTTTTTAATTTCAAGTGATTCGCCTTATTTATTACTATTATTTCCAAAGTGATTATTGATAAGGTTGGTCCTTTGCTGTTCACGTGGCTTTTCGTGATGAATTAGAATGGTTTTCAACAGAGACGTTTCAAAGCTTAGTTTTTTTCCTAGTTCTCCATAAATCTTCCAAAGTATACTGAATTGCTCTTCTCTGGGGATATTCGAATCATTCTGGAGAACTGAACAGTAGATTGACTTAGTCCGTATTTTATATTATCTCAAGTATTTTTCTATTCCTCAACTTCTCTACTGCAAATTGGATTTTTCACTATTGTACTCCTAAAACGCTATTCATATTTAAACTCTAGACATTATAAATAATTTCTAATTATATCCTAGGTTTACTTTTAATAATTAATCATCTCATGGACTAATGCTCTGAGTTGTCACAGGTTGATCAATTTTTGAAAACGCTATGGATAAAAAATACAGGATATTATCTTAGATCTCCATATTATACTATGTAAATTAATGTTTACCTTGATTTTGTACCAATAAAGTTTGATCCTTTTTTTTTAAAAAAAAAATTCCGTTATTTATCAATGATCGGAGTTATATTTTATTGTATTACTTGCGTTACTTTACAACTTAATTTATCTCTTTTTATAAATAAGCACTATGCATTATTCGCCATTTTTAAAAAAAAAACTTTTACTAAAAGATGCAATTTTATATTGTATTTCTTTTTTAAATATCGTAGGTTAATACAGTTGCCTTTTTTATAGCACCATTCTTTCAGTAACTATCATTCAAAACGGCATTAAAATATTTTAATAAATCTTTTCAAATTCACATTATGAATATTAATTCCGAATAACATTTCATTAAGGGTTAGCTGATTAACAAAACTCATTATCACTGAGCTACCATCCATCATCTTATAAAAAAAAAGAAAAAAACTGGTGGTCGATGAGTTTAATTCCATGTTTTATATTATTATAATTAAGGTCTTTTTTTTTTCCTTTTACTTATTTTGCAATTTTAAATTAAAATCATTAGACTGAATAAACTGCAAGCATTTTCTAAAGGAAAAAAAAAGTTTTTTGTGTATAAGCACAAATTAAATTTTGATTTGAATTACTGATAAAAATGCTCATTAAATATGCTTTATTACAGGCTTTGGGAGTAAAAAAAAAGTAAAAGTGAAGCTTGATAATCCGAAAGCAGTATTGAAGTCATGCACATCACCATGTATATATATATTATGAATGTGATATTTATTAGAAATTGTGTTTTGGTCACTATTTTTCGGTATTCCTGGCTTCATTTAGGAGAATAATATTTATTTATTTTTTAAAAAAAATTTTTTTATCATTTATATATATGTGTGTGCATAATATATATATGGCTAATATATCTACTTCCATATTTTTTTTTAAACTAAGATTTGAAATTGAGATGAATTGTAAAATGGATGTTGTTAGTATATGTGCTACGGTATTATAAAATTTGGGCTAAGATGTTATATTAATATTTAAAACACAAGCAATTAAGATTTTTTTTTTTACTTTATTTTCTACGTTTAATCTCTTTTCTGATGCATATTATGAGTTTGTGATGGACTAACATTCATATGCCAAGCATCAATTTATTTATTTTTTATCATTGGAGAAAATATTATTTCAGTATATTTTTAACTGTTTGACTATTATTTATTAACACTATATATGTTACTAATGTAGTTCATTTGATCTGTCTGAGCAAAATGTTAGCATTTCACCAAATGTTCAGAAATGTTTACTTTTAGATAATTTGGATTGCTATCTTCCGAAAAATTTGTCTAAGTATCAGACAAACTTCTCATTACTTACTGATAACTATCTTAAGTGAAAATAAAATCTAAATTGTTCATATCAAGTCTACAGTATACATCTTTTTTTTAAAAGTTTTACACTACATATTCATATTAATAACTATCAATAATAGTATTAAATATGGTGTCCATTTTTTTTACTTAGAAATTAATTGAATCTATGCTAATTGTATAAAAAACATTTCATATTTTATTCCAAGATCAAAGGAAAACTATTGAATAATAATTATATATATTTTCACAAACATTCTGTTGAAGGTATTTAATTATATTTGAATTGCAGTGTAGTTTAAGCATATTTAAATTTTGTAGGTTTTTATATATATATATATAATACAAATAAAATGTTCATTAATTAATAAATAGTGTAATAACAATAAAAATTAGTAAATATAATGGTGATTATACACATCTTTCAATCTGCAGAAAACTGCCATTTAAATTTAAAAAACATAATGGAAGCAAACATCAACTCAAATCCCAGGATTCTCGAACTGTAATGTTAAGCAGCTTGTCTATTAATTATATTCATTTTATTTCTCTTTATGAAAATTGCACAACTGAAGCAATCATTAAATCATTATTATTTTTACTTTTTACGTACTTCTATAATAATTGTTGCTCTTTTAATATTTTCTCTATACTGCATCTTGATTCACCTATATGTGGTACCATACATCCACAAAAAATTTGGTAAACATCATTACTTATTTGCTTGACAGTTATGACACTTTTAGAATTATTCACTAACTTTTTAACATTATTTATAACACAAAATGAAACAAAGACATCATTATATATATTTTTAAAAAATTTCACTTGAGAATTTGAAGTATATTTAATAGATATTCATTTTTTCTTATTAATCTTCAGCTCTTTTAAGTACTTATACTTCTTTTTAAATTGATATAAAATATTATTAATCTGTTCAATATTATAATCAACTTCAATCAATTCCTTTGCAAATATATCAATATTTTTTAATTTATCATTTTGGTAGCATATTTTTTTTTTTTTTGCAAAACAACTAAAACTTGCCACCTTATGCATAATTGGTACTTTTGATTTACACTTTATATATCCCCTTTTTTGTACTGGTTTGATTACTAATTTATAACTTAACACACTACTATCTATCTCTTGTAATAAATAAATCCAAATACTTAATATTTTTGGCCTGTTCTTTTGCAATAGTCCATTTCAAGCCATTCAAATTATTTAACTCTTCTACAAATAAATTTATAGTATTGGTATGTCCACAAACAAAAACATCATCCAATATCTTTTGTAAATTTTAATAACTTTCAAATTACAATTATTTAAAAGTTTGCTTTTATATGTAGACAAAACAAAATTGCAAACTTGTGCAACAATAGACAGACTTATAGACATTTTATAATATCCACCTTCAAAAGAAGTAACAATGTTATCAGAAAAAATGTTTAGAGAATCAATAACAACATTTATAACATATTTACAAATCTCTTTACTTTTTAATGTTTGATTATGTTTATGTTTTTTTGAATTTAAACAGTAGTTGAAGAGGGTTAAGTACTTCTGTAGATTGAAAGACTATGTATAATAATTAATCACCATTTCATTTATTAAATTTTATTGTTATTCCAATATATTCTATAATGGAAAATAATTGATACAAATGTGAAGTGGGTCCTATATGTGCTTGATGATATATGGAGATAAATATGGCAGTGGTTTTTCTAATTGTTTTATATTTATAATTTATGTAATTTGTGTTACAATATACTCATATTAATTTGTTGATTCCAACAGTATAAATACTATTTCTCATGTTATAAATATCTTTAATCATATAATTTTTGATTTCTTGTATAATTTCTTGCACTAATCACTTGCTATTTATTACATATATATCTATCTAAGCTAACCTATTGTACCGGTAAAATCACCATGCTTAATCACGCACAGTAATCCGAATTCAAACCCAGTCCACGTCTAGGAATAAATTCCAAAATGCAAACCAAATTCAAACCCAAACCCCTGGCATGACCAACCGATGAACAACGCAACAATGGTACGTGGTTTTCCCTTTACTAGCTCGTCGGAAAACACAGACTAAATTACCCTACAATCAGTTATTCATATATATCTTATATTCGAGATATTGGTACGGTTAATAATTCAATATATATTTAAGTTGTCGATACAGACAGCAGGTGCTTAACTAGATTTCGAGAGTACTAAGACAAGAGAGACAAAAATAGATTAGATAAATTTTTAATAATTATTGAAATCATTGAATACTATGTACAGATACGGTAAAATTTTCATACGTATATTTCTAATAATTTGCTACTAGTCCTTAATAATCATTTTAGACTGATAGACAAAACGCATGCCAATATTTATATGTTTTAAATGGTCGTACGAGTTGATATGAGAATCAGAGTAATTTGAGCATTTAAAATATTCAATTACTATTTTATATTAAGTTGTTTGATTTTAATAGATTCAAACCATTACGTATACGGATAATTGGAGGAGGTTTTATATAAAAATATAATATAATAATGATGTACTGATGGTTGCAGAGCTTAAGATATACTACAATAATAACTTGCGGTGCATTGACGGAAGACCGGGCGGCTTGTACTTTGACAAGTCTTAATGCCCCCAAGTAGATCCGGGACACTACAACCAGCCGGGATCATTTTCGAACCCCGGTGATCCAAGAGATTATCTGGAGAAGAATTTCTTTCTTTCCAATTGGTAGTAAAAACGAGACGCCAATTTAGGCGAAGGAAAAGGCACTGCCACAGTAACATCGAGGAAGAGTGATCGGAAGTGGACTTAAAGCGAAACTATATAAAACCTTGATTATCTCTCCGTAACATTTTCTACGCAACAATCTGATATGACTATTCAAAATAAAACATAGTGAAATCAAAAGATCACAAAAGTAACGATTAATTAATTTCACTCTGAAACCCATAACTCCCCAGGTTGTTCGGAAGGTAATAATAGTAACAAAAATATTCACTTTATATTATTACTCCGTTCATATATAAAAAATAACATAATAAAAATTTAGACTTTATTTTATATTTGTTATTTGGAGCAAAGATTAAAATATCATTTTGACAAAATAAAAGGAACAATGCAGGTACTTGAATATTTCTCAACTCACCATAAACGAACCAATTTTTTTAGTTCGATAAAAGAAAATTACTTTTAAAATGAATATACTAATAATACTATGAAATAAACTTTAATGGCTTTAACTAGAGTTGAAAAATATTATTATTGGCATCGCTTTGTTTGTAAATGTAAGTAATAATAAAAATATAAGTATATTCACTAATGAATTACTATTAGGCACAAAATATTAGTAAATTATCATCTAAAGACTAGAGCACAGAAATATTAGAGAAGAAATTTAATGACAGGCTTTAGTGTAACATTTTAACAAAGGAAAGCAAGAAATTTACATGTAATTACCTAGATTAATTCATAACAGATTAAATAATAAAATTATTAAGCTTAGAGGAAAGTTAAAAAGTTCATGTAACAAGAGTTACCATTCTTCTTCGTCCGGCTTTTCTCCTTGCGGTAATGTTTATGCAGAACGTAGGCGCACATTTTGGATTCCTTAGAACGGCATGATTAATTTAAAGGTTGGAATTGAGAAAACTGGAAGCACAGGAAACATTATGGATCAGCGGCTCGAAAGATTTAAATCGGCAGAACAGGGATCAGCTTCTTGGACTTAGCCCAACATTATTGCAATTTACCGGGCAACTTTTTAATCACAGTTGATGATTTCTCTGGCACAGCTACTTTGCTGTAGCTCGAGACGGTCTACCCACAGCAAAATCAAAAAGTAGAGTCCCCTAGTATATTATAACATAAGATGGCTACGGTTGATCACTCTGCATAGTTTTTGTTCATGACTCCGCCTCCTTTGATTTTCTGGCCTCCAGCAATATCTAATTTTGACTATACAATTGCATTCGCCTTTCTTGATAAGAGTCCTACATTTCTCATTTCCATTGTTTGATTTACATTGATTTCTAAATTCAATACATGATTCTAAATTGACAAACTAAATAATTACATAGGAATTCGTGAATACAAAATTGAAATTCATTATCTTAACTTTAAAGTACAAACTAATTATTCTATACATTTTGTACACGTAAGATTTGACTAAAAATACCGATCAAAGGAATGTGACTTTTGATCAGCATTTTTAAATGACTTTGTATAATTTTGAAAGATTTAAAATTAAAAAAAAATATACACGCAATGAAACTTTTAAATTGAGCGAATATAAACCTACAAACCACACACACGAATATTATTTATCATGATTTGTAATATTTATACTTGTAATATTTACATTAAATTCTTTTAAACAAAGCATAAAATAACTAACTTAAAATTTATGTAGCCTGGAATAGAAAAAGCCTCATTGCGGGTAAATAGTGATTTAGAATTACCGTACTTCAAAATGAAAACTATGAAACTAAGATCGATCCTTCGATCTGTCTGTTTCACTATATAGGAGAATGAACTTTCATATATTTAAATATTTTAGATCTTATGGTTTTCATAGAATATTGACAAATCTAATAAATGAAATAATTAAATTATTGAATAAGTTTATTGCTCCATAGTTCATAAGAAGTTTTAACATTGCAAGTGCCAGACCTAGAACTGATTCAAAGACCTTAGATCCAATGTCTGATATTCTATCACAGTACTAAACCTTGCATGGCAAAATGAAACAATGCTAATCAATTATAGTAAAATCAGTATTAATAAATAATCAATATGAAAGAATACTATTTGTTTTCTATAGTTCTTTATTAATATGTTCTCATTATTAAAATAACTTCAATATTTTCCCATTCTCTATTCTGTATTTTATGAATCCATGCATAGAATTCTTTGTATATACACACACAATACAGTTTTTACTGAAAGTATAGCTTAAATGCTTTTCTTTTTTTTTAAAAAAATATAGTTGTTACATTTAATTTGAATTACTGCTGAGTCAATATTGTAGACTTTGCATTAAGGCAATAAAGAAATGAATAGACACTTTTGAGAGGTCACCCAGTTCTAGAAATTTATTTTTTATATTTTCTGTAGTTGAGCAATTAAATGTTGAAATTATATTCATAGATAAGTACTGCTGATCTTTATTAAAGATCTATTGACAAGTTTTGAAGAAAAATTTCTGAAAAAAATTATTGTAATCTTTTTTTTTTTTTTATATTATTCTTTGCTATTCTCTTTAATAGAAATATGACCAACAAAAAATGTTTAATCTATCAATTCTCCGCATATTTGCAAATATACTATTTCTTTACATTCTAATTATTTTATTAGGGTTTGTTTGTTGTTGTTGATTTTATTTATATAATCTTAAAGATTATTTAATTAGTAATTTTTTTTTCTTTTATCTTTCTCCTTCTAATCTGTAATCATCTAATTAGTTCTTCATTTCATTGGAAAATGACAGTTGTTTATATGTAATAGTTGTCATTGTTGTCATTATTTTTAATATTATTGTAAATTTAAGTGAGTGTTTAATCATATCATGTTGTCTCTGATCATATAATGAGTAAATATCTAGTTGATGGGTTCAGGTGGAAATTGGAGTTCTGAATGAAAATTTATTGTCATTTTCCAAATGAATAGCTATTATAGATCTTTAAACAGAATTCATTTAAGATCAATGTTTAAATTGTTTATTCAGTTGTGTTTTGTTATTATATAAAGACAAAAAAAGTAAATACAAACACTTTAAAGCAAAAGCATCTTCAACAACTCTTCAGAAAAACAATGAAGATTGTGGTGATACTAAGTTTAGCATCTAACAATAACTAGATTGCAAATTGCTGAGTAATATTGGATAATTAATTCTCAAAAATAAAATTCTTAAGCATTGTCAACCTGGGAAAAAAATCAACTATACTATGAGTCTCTTACATATATTTTATGTGCGTTTGTCTTACGTAAGCTTCACAATACTTTTTTGATTTATAATAAACTTTGAAGAAGTTATAATAAAATGTATTTACAGAAAACTTTTTTGTTTGTTTTTATGTAAATAAGATATTATATTCTTTTTCAGCTTTGTAGTTAGTTATCTTGTGAAACTTGTACATGTTTTTTTTTTTTATTGCACAATTGTTTCATTGTAAAAGTTAAATATAAACTAAAGAAATTTCTCCCAATTGGTTTTTTATACATCATATCACTGTAATAATCAATTCACGGGAGAAAGAGTGATGTGATGAGTTTTTTTTTTTACTTTGTAATTAATGAGTCATATACATTTACACAATATTCCAGTTACCACTTTGATGTCAGTAAGCAAAAGAATCACAGCTCTAATCAAAGATTTTGTTGTGGATATACTGCTCTACATATAACAAGTTTGAATATTGTCTGAATATTTTGTCATTTATTCTGTATAAATTTATCAATTACCTACTTAATTCTTCAAATAAATTTGATATTTATGATTAAAATTATAAAGATAACTTGCATAACATTATATATATATATATATAAAATCATAAATGGATTCTTATGAGATTACCAATTAATACTATTCATATTTAATGAAGAAATAATATTTGAATTGTTGACATATTTGTTGGGAGGACCAAAATGCCATTAAAAATATAATTTAAATAATTCATATTTTTCTTAATAAATAAAACTTAGTTTTATTACAATTTACTCAGATAAGGATCTATAATTATTTAGTTATCTAAATAAGGAGTGCAATCATATTTTGAGGCTGTGACTAAGTTAAAATGTAACCATAATAAATAATGGTAATAAATAAAATATATTAAAATTCATGTCCAGTATGTATATCTAGACTTGGTCCAAACCATGAGTGTAACTGATATATATATATATATATATATAATAAAAAGACAATTATATATTTATTCAATAACTTTATTTCACACTGTTTTGTGCTGATAAACAAATAAATATTATAAACTGGAAAATCACAAGATAAAAAGGTGTGAGTGATTTTAAAATGTGATTGTTTTCAATGATACATTTATTTGTAAATAGGTGATTACATTCAAAATAATTTTGTATTTTTAAAGTACAGTGAAGTCATGAACTATGCTATATTTTTTCCAAGCCCTTTTTTATTCAGTGTATATAGCATATAATAGCTCACATGTTGTTGATAAATAGTGAGTGATTCGAATAGAATAAATTATTGTTTATTGAACTGCAAGTATACAGGACTCTTCAACATGCATATATATATATAAGTATACAGGACTCTTCAACATGCATATATATATATATAGCATGGATGCTTTTTTATATGTATAGTAGTAATGTAAATTAAGAGTATAAATTTTTTAAAATAATAATAATAGTTATTAATATTAAATTGACTGTGTTCATTTATGCATACACTGAAGCAATAAAATAAGAAAAAACTGTATCTATCATATATTTAAAATAAATAGTGAAATATGTGACTTTCATAGCTTTTAAGTACATTCTAGGTAATTTTTTTTTCATTAACTTTTTTCCTTTTATAGACACATACTAGTGATCTTATTATTAAGGAATTAGAATTTCTCTAATTATTTTGACATTTTAAAAGTAAGTTCAACTTTTAGTACGATCTAAAATTTTGTAAAACTTATAGTATTACACTAAGAAAATATTTTATAATGCAGTATATCAAATTTGGAAACGATAACAAAGAAAGAATAAAATGTATGTGCTTTCACATAAATTGAAGAAATGTTATTGATACATAACTGCATGTGATGCTCAAAGAAGGAAAAATTGCAACTGAATATTGTAAAATTTAGAAATGTTAATGTTTTTTTTTTTTTTTATTTACATTTACTTTTGTTTGTTTACATTTTTTTTGGGATAGCATAAAATTGAAATCATGTAATTAAATATAGTGTAAATCACTGCTCCACAGCATAAGATGAAAGTTCAAAGGTGAAAGTGTTAAAATGCTAAAGAAATCAAAAACCAGTTTCAATTTTGAAAAGTGAAAGATTCTGAAAGATATTATTAATCTTTATTACAATTATTTGAATTTTAATGTTTTTAACTTTGTGTTGTTTTAATTAATAGCTTGTTTTTTTTTTTTCTCATGTGTCATAGCATCAGCTTGTTTGTTTTGTTGTTAAAAAAATACATATGTACATTTTTTTATCTATGTATAAATTTATTGTCTTATAACTGGATCAAAATTTGTATTCAGTAATTGGAAAACTACTTTTACAAATTCACAGTTAATAAGTGGGTTTAATAAATCTGAATTATTGGAACTAGTTTTAATCATCTTCATAAATAATCTGTATTTTTTATCTTGTTTTTATTTTGTCTTTGTGGTCTAGTTTTTGTTTTGTTTATGTTTTATGTATCCTTGTTAGTATTTACATTGAATAATCACAATATAGAATGATGTTATTAGTTCATGGCATTTATATTATTACCTAAATATCATTTGAAACTACATAGGAGAAAGCAATTATAAACAATTAATACATACTATATGCAGATCTTAATATGACCAAGCAGATTGAAGCCATAGCTGAAAGATGTGTTCCTCTGGATTAAAAACACTCAACATATTACTGAGATAAGAATATTTCAGTTTTTTTCAAGCTTGAAAGACACAAGCCAGATTAATTTTTTTTATATATTTAGTTGCTAAAACTGCAAATAAATTACTATTGAGCATAAAATGAGCAGTCTGTGTATTAAGAAAAACTTGATTTACTAAAGATGAAATTGGATTGCTTACAGATTGACATTTTAGAAGTTAATAAAGTGAATTAGATTGTGAGAACAATTACCTATTGTTCAAGCAGGGAGAACAAATGTAAAATTATATAGGTTGTCAGGAAGGCTATTGTGAATACTACCATTGAATATAATCTTGTTAATAAATATTTTTTATAAATTTAATTTTTGAAAGTACCTGTTCAATATTTCTTTTATACAATTCTATGATTCAATTATTGGAATAATAATGAACAAATTTAATGATCAGATGAAGGCAGGAGTTATAAAATTTACAGATAAAGTATATTTTTAGTTGTCAATAAATTAGGTGCTACAGGTACAGTTGGAAATAAAAGCAAAGAAAATCCTTGCAGATAATATAGATATGAAAGTTTTTTTTATGGCTAATATATAAGATCTCTCTACACACATGGAAATCCCAAATAGGGTTTGCAGTAGTCTTTGAGAGCAATAATAGTTTTAATAGCAAAAATATGTCTAGGAAGAAATTGTGGAACTGATTATGAATTACTTTTGTGGAAACTTCAAGGAAAACTGAAGAAGAAATATGAGCATGTCCAACATTCTAAATAGGGAACATAGAGAATGTATCTATTGCTTCTAAAAATAATATTAGAAATCTATTTGAGATTATATATATATATATATGTATATGTATATGTATATTATATATATATATATATGTATATGTATATGTATATTGGAGATTATTTATCTTTTTCACATGTGTGTGGTCATGGGTATTGGTTGTATGAGATGTAATGGATAACAGTAGAGAGCTTGAAAGTCTGTGTTCAAATCTCTGCTAATTACATTAATTTCAGTGTAGATAATATAATTGTTTTTAAATATTATATATATATATGTAATCTTATAATTGAATATTTATAAATACAGTAATTATAAGATTACATATATTGATTTGAAGCAATACAGACATTGAATTATAATATATATATATATATATATATATATATATATTATTTTAATGAGCATAATAGATTGGCATTAATATAACAAAAGATGAAGCTTATTTATAGGTTTATTTAAATAATGATATACAATTTTAATCTTTTCAGATTTCTCTTTATTTCTTAGCACATCTATCCACAATATATATATATATATATATATATATATATATATATATATATATAGCGGATAGATGTGTTAAGAAATAAAGAGAAATCTGAAAAGATTAAAATTGTATATCATTATAATTGCTATGTAAAGAAGATAATTCAAATTTATAGAGAAGAAAGATCAATTAAGGAAACTGAATAGGAAATTCCAAAGAGTATCACAAAATGACAAACTACATTATTATAACATTATTTAGAAAAACACTGAAAATGAAAACAAATTGAAAAAAACAATAATTTTCTTAAGGGGATTCATGAAATCCAAATGAAGTTTCAACTTGAAACATTTGTTGAAAAATACTATGAATGTCTGATAACTAAAGAATCAATGATTACAACTGATACGGAAATGAAACCATTCACAAACACATCAATTAAGTTATGTGATAATTATACATTATAATGAAAAATCTTCAATAACTGACAATAAATAAAATTAATTCTTGGGATTATTGCCAAAAGATCTGACTGCAATATTTTATCAGAAGTTTTGCACAAAACTGAAAAAATCTCAACAAAAATATTGACTAAAGTTTTCCAATTAATCTGGAAACTAGCTAGTAACCTATAAATTGGGACAAGTCAATTTTATTCTTATACCAAAGAAAGATCTTCATAGAGTATCAAAACTTTTTGACATGATGTGAAGATTGTCATATTTTGTCTTATATATTCAAGCAAGTAGAATTAGTTAGAAAATTATACAAGATAGATTAAAGCATTACACAGAAAGAGTAATACTGAATATACCCACTAGTGTGAAGAAAGTAAAAAAAAAATATAGGAATATCATTATTTACATACATTAGGCATTAACAAAGGTCACAAAATTCTACTTAGACATTTATATAATTTTTTATTGATTACAATAAAATGTTTGAATCAGTGACTAAAATTGATGCTCTTCTTAAGTCATTGTTTGTATGAGAAATATTTACGACTCTTTAAAAGCTATAGGTTGAAGTATGCAATGTTGAAACAAACTGATTTTCCATAAAAGAATTTAAAGTATCTATTCAATGTATATAGTCCAGTATTTAATGAGGGAAAGCAATTTGACAAAGTAAACATCAATTCACTATTGATGTAAGAAACGTTAACACATTACATGTGCAGTGACTATAATAATTATACATGAAAATATTGAAGACCTTCAGATTTTCCATTAGGAAAATTACAGAGTTAAGAGATTATATTCTAGGTAAATATGAAGAATAAAATATTCTTATGTTGACAAGGTAAGTAAGCAGTTGTTTTGCCAAAGAAGTAATTTATAAGATTCATATCCTTACATTATTCCTTAATGATGTACAAGTGAAATTTCAAGAGATTTGCCACAATATAACTGTAAACTGAGTTTTATTGAAAAAGTTGGGAAAGGTGTTTTAATGTAAGTTTTATCTTTAAAAATAAAAGTAAAATTTTTCAAGCTAACTTATTTTTTTATTACTCTCACTAAATGTAAAAGCCAAACACTATAAAAAGAAGAATGGGAAAAGTGTTGTTGCTTTAGAATTATGGTGTTGTGCTGTCAAATACTTTTAAGAATTTCATGACAACAAGAAAAATGAACAAGTGATAATTTGAAAATTTTCATCTAATACACAATCTAATTTATTGTGATGTGTACAATACTGGGAAAGCTTAAATGTGACAGAGTGAGAGCATGACCAGCATAAATCTTATGAAAAGTAAAACAGATGCTACTTCATTCATGAGAAATGATATTCATATTATCACCAGATAGTGAATTTTTAAATTAATTCCACTTGTTATATATATATATTATACCGCTAACAAGCAGTGCTATATTAAAATTGTACAATTCAAAAATAAAAATTTTCTTAAATAACGTGAAAGTTTAAAATTGATAGAATCACTAAATTGTCCATAAATAACTGAGTAAAAACATTTTGTTTGAAAATAAATAAATTTATAGAAGTCTGAAGAGTTTTTCTTTATTATTAGTTTAAAACAAAATACAGTTCGCTAAAAGAAAATAATCTATAAAAGTTTAAAGAGTTTTTAAAGTTTTGTATAAATGTCATTTATCAGTAAAGTTACAATTAATTAGTAGAAGAGGGAGAGGGTTTGGTTTAGAAATGTTAAAAATAAAAGTTTAAAGAGTGATTTAAATGGACGGAAATTAATTTAGAAAAATTAAAAGTATAACAGTTTAAACTATAAATATTTTACTTAAAATTAAAGATACTCTCTTTTTATTTGATTTAAAGAAGAAAAAAAGGGTAATCTTAAAAACTAAATAATGAGTCAATTTTAAATATATACATGCGTAAATAGCGAATGATTGTAAAAATAAAGAAATATAGTAAAATGTGTGCATGTTGATGAAATGAAATATGAAAGTTAAGAATTAAAGATCAGCAATTTGCCCGATAAAAGTGATGCCTGCCTAATAACTTGGAACCACCAGAGATATCTAGCTGTCTTAAATAATAGTGCTACAAAATAGTAGTCATAGGAACCTCCACAAAAACCTCAAATCCAACCGGTTGGAAAAACTCATCTGTAGCAGGAAACAAGAATTTAATGTCCAAAATCCTATAGGTAATGAATAACTTTTTCTTATTTCATTTCTGATATTAAAGTAGCCATTGCAATAATTTGAAGTGTCCAGAGTCAGTAAAACAAATGAACTCTATAGCATGCATAAACAAACTATTGATGTGCATGTTTTAAATGTTTTGTGTTTATTTAATATTCTTGTTATATTATATTGTGTGATTTATTAAGAGTTAGTGTAGTTATATATAAAAATCATTGTTTAAGTTATTTAAGAATTTATAGTAGTAGTTCTAAATTGTAATAATAAGTACTTAGTTAAAATAAATTATCTTTAAGCTTAATATTTGTCGGTCAATTCTTTTACCACTAATAAAGTAACAGTATATTATAGTATCATTTTGATTGAGCTAGTTGGGATATCTTAGGGGCTGAATTAGTTTGCCATCATTCAAAACATATTATTTACTTCAGTAATTAGCTGGCGCCCGGAGTTTATTCCAAAATAAAAAAGTGCTTTGACTGATAGGTGTTGAATTCTGCAACCAAGAAGATATCTGTGTCCTGAAAACGTGGTCTTGGTTATATATATATATATAGTTTTGTATATAACTTCTGTTTAGATGCAGGTACTCTTTGGGTAATCTCTTCTCTGCCTAAGTGACCATGGTGGTGCAATAATTAAATTGCATTGGTGCAGATCGGATTAATGAATAAGTATCATTTTTTGTATAAAAAAAAGTCTTATAATTTTGTTTTCACAAGTTTAGATTTTATTTAAAGAGGCAGATTTTGTTGTTTCTATTTCGATCATTTAACCCCACCCAGTTCATTTGGTTTTTCCCAACATGGGAGCAGAACCATCATAAATGACAGTTAATTTTTTTTCATGTTTGAAATATTCAAAGAAATGCTAAATTGCATACTTGCAATGAAGAATTTGAGAGTGATATAATTTAAATAAAGAATTGATCGAAATTATGTTTTTCTTTAAATGAAAAGACAGAATTAAAGCCAGTTAGATATTGTGGGTAGAGTTACGGCATTGAGGATGGGTAGAGAGAAAAAGGACAAAGGGGATTGGAGTCAGTTGTATGTTCCGTTTTAAAGAAATAAATAAATAAACAATAATAATATTTGATTTGTTAAAGCAAAGAGATAATAGATATTGTGTTTAACTTTAT
This sequence comes from Epiperipatus broadwayi, assembly GCA_028023455.1. NCBI lineage: Eukaryota > Metazoa > Onychophora > Udeonychophora > Euonychophora > Peripatidae > Epiperipatus > Epiperipatus broadwayi. Next base: position 109,497 of record JAQFVV010000317.1, read on the forward strand.
TTGCGGTTTAAAAATAAAAAAAAAGTACAGTGTAACCATGGATAAAGAAATGGAGCCAAAAGCAAGTCCAATATTCTTTAAAAATCCCCAATTAGTGGAAAAAGAAGAGAGAGAGACCCAGATGATGGTGAAAATGATGATAAAGATGATGAAAGAAATGCAAGAGTTCAACGCAGAATTGATGAAAGAAATGTGTCAAGAGTTCAGGCAAAGTCAACAAGAGCTCAAAGCAGAATTGAATGGAAAAATTAGTGAACTCAGAGTGGAAATTAGAAAATTGAAGGCAATGAGGGGTGAAATAATGGAGAAAGTAGAGACAAATCATATATCCATAGAAGCCATAGAGAAAGATTTGAACGAAGAAAGTCAGGAATGGGTGATAGTAGAAGAAAGCATAAAGGAAGTGAGAGCTGAAGTAGAACAAGGTAGCGTTAAGTATAGCAATTTGGAAATGAGAATAATAAAGATAGAAGAGGTATGCTGGGAATGGAGAAATGTAACTAGAACAACACAGGAAGACTTAAGTATGTTAAAGGAAGAAGGCATTCAGAGGGAGGTGGAACAAAGAATTGATGAAGTGGTAGAAAAATTAGAAAGGGCATCTTTCAACATAGCCGAAAGTAGTGATAGTTTAAAGTCAGAAGTGCAAAAGATATGTATAGGTATAACTAAGGGTCTAGAGTAGAAGATAGATCAATGAAACATAAATATAAGAGTTATGATAGGGAGAATAGACCAAAGGGAATGACCAAGAGATTCCTGGACGAAAAGTTTACTATTGTGACATTCAAGGCTGAAGCAGGAGAGAGTTCGTTATAACACTTGGAGAATCTAACTGGTTTGCTTCAAATCCAGGAGTGGCAAGAAGGGGATAAAGTTACCCTTGCTAGTAGTCATCTTCAAGGAACAGCCTTAGATTGGTGGCACACCCAGTATGCTAAACCATGAACATCTGAGGAATATATGCTCACAATTTTAAGAACCTTTTGGAGCAAAGCCTGGCAGGATGGCACTCTGTAAAATGTCTCAAAAAAGATACCCCAGCATACATGGAGAAACTCTCATGCAATTTTTTTTAAAACAGGTGGAAAAACTCAAGGCGTTAACAGTGTTCCTATTATCGGATGATCAAATCATAAGAACAATCTGGCATAATATGTCATGACACATGTAGCAAATGATGCTAAGTAGTAATGGTAGGATGGTGGAAATTATAGAGTTTCTGACATGGGTAGATTACGAAAATTTGACTAGGGAGCCTATAGATAGATATAGGAAAATAGATCATTATAATGATCAGAGTGGCCATGAAAGGGAGCATTCAACCCAGTGTAAAGTCAAGAAATAGAAACACAGGACCGGAACTGGATAATGAATTTAATGGAAAAAAAACTTTTGATGAAGGTGATAAACTTGAATCTGAAAATTTTTCTATTTAAAACTAAAATAGTAAATTTAAATAAAGAAAAGGAAATGTTTCAGAAAATAATAATAATAGAGGCATCACTAAATAAAAGATTTTTTTCTCCATACCCATAGTAATAAAGAAAAGTGTTTGTAAATAAATGGGTCAAATTAATAATTTAAAATAATATTAAGAAAATGAATAAAATAATGGAAATACATAAAATAAAATCAAGTTAAATAAATATAAAATATCTGTAGAAAATTAATAAATAAAGTAGCGTAATAAAATAAAAAATTTTTTGAATACACGCAAGTTAACAAAAGCAAATTAAAGAAATGGTTTAAAAATAATATTGTAAAATTAATATAAGTGAAATGTAAATCTAAGTTTAAGTTAGAAGGGTATAAGAGATTGTAATTAATTGAAAGGAGGGTAGCAAGTATAGAAATAAGTTTTAGGAAAAGTTAAAGCTGTTGGCAGGATGAAATTAGTACTCATAATGGACTGTCAGGATCTCTTCTCAGGGGAAAAGTCCCCATTCTATTTAAAAATGCACACTGATCTTTTCTTTTTACAAAGTCCTGTAGAAACCTGGCAAATGAAGCTTTGTGTCAAATATGAGTAAGTCGGTATAAGCCAGTAACTCTGCATCTGCATCATTTTTAAGATTCCTGTATCACAAAAATAGTGCTGTCCTGGCAGTCATCATTCAGTACAAGGTCATTCTAAGCAATGTCGACAGCATTAGATGGAAGAAAAGCATAATCAGAGAAGATTATCCTTGGCATGTATAGTCCAGATATTAAGAAAGTAAACTTACAAAAATAAAAAATTAATGTAAATAGTTCAGAGTTAATAAAGAAGGTATCAGAGATAAAATGGTCAAGAGACACATTTTACTCTCAAACAGAGTGGTGTATTATATCGCTAATGAGCAGCACTATATTAAAATTGTCATGTGCAATTTTTAAGATAAATAAAAAATGTACAATTATTCAAAAATAAAAATTTTCTTAAATAACATGAAAGTTTAAAATTGATTAGTAAATAATAGAATCACTAAATTGTCCATAAATAACTGAGTAAAAACATTTTGTTTGAAAATAAATAAATTTATAGAAGTCTGAAGAGTTTTTTCTTTGTTATTAGGTTAAAACAAAATATAGTTCACTAAAAGAAAATGATCTATAAAAGTTTAAAGAGTTTTTAAAATTTTGTATAAACATCATTTATCAGTAAAGTTACAATTAATTAGTGCCACGAAATAAAAACCTCAAATCCAACTGATTGGAAAAACTCACCTGAAGCAGCAAACTAAAGAATTTAATGTCCAAAAATTCTATAGGTAATGAATAACTTTTTCTTATTCCATTTCTGATATTAAAGTAGACATTGCAATAATTTGAATTCTCCAGAGTCAGTAAAACAAATGAATTCTATAGCATGCATAATGAACTATTGATGTGTGTGTTTTAAATGTTTTGTGTTTATTTAATACTGTTGTTATATTATATTATTTTGTGTGGTTTATTAAGAGTGTGTGTAATTATATATAAAAATCATTGTTCAAGTTAATTAAGAATTTATAGTAGTAGTTCTAAATTGTAATAATAAGTACTTAGCTAAAATAAATTATCTTTAAGCTTATTATTTGTCTTGAATCAATTCTTTCACCACTAAATAAAGTAACAGTATATTATATTATCATTTTGATTGAGCTAGTTGGGATATCTTAGGTGCTGAATTAGTTTGCCATCGTTCAATGTGCTTTATTTACTTCGGTAATTAACTGGCGCCCAGGGTTTACTTCAAAACAAAAAAGTGCTTCGAATGATAGGTGTTGAATTCTGCAGCCGAGAAGATATCTGTGTCCTCGAAACGTGGTCTTAGTTATATATATAGTTTTGTATATAATGCCAGCTTGGATATAAGTAATCTTTCGGTAATCTCTTTTTTGTCTAAGGGACTGTGGTGGTGCAAAACTTAAATTGCCTTGATGCAGGTTGGATTAATAAATAAGTATATCATTTTTTGTATAAAAAAGACTTATAATTTTCTTTCACAAGTTTAGATTTTATTTCAAGAGTAAATGCTCATGCTGGATTTTGTTGTTCCTATTTTGGTTGATTAACCCCACGGTTTAATATATATATATATATTGTACCAGGTTCGATCCGCAGAAGAGCTTACTTACACTGCAAATGGTTTAGCTGCTTACAAACTTCTTTATAATACATTTATAATCTTATTTAATTGTAAATATTACGTGAACAAACCGGCACATTCGAGCAAAGTCGGAAATATTATCGATAGCTTTAATTATCAACAATACCCACGATCAGATCATAGCCAACCTCAGCTGCTAGATTCAAACCCCTACTATCCAAACATTTTATTTGTTTTGGAGTGAACCTGGGCACCAGCTAGTCTAAGACTAATGTATTCAGACAGTAGGCTCATAATCCAGCACTCGAAACAATCCCTTAACTAGCTTAGTCTATTTTTTGATCAATAACAAAATATAGTTTCAAGTAGTTAAAATGAATTGATAAAAGATTGGTAAAAGGAATTGACCGACCAATAAAGTTTTAAGTTTAAAGACATTTTATTTTAATTATCATTTATACTCTAAATTTAAATATTTTCAAATCTTATTTACTAACATAATACTGGTATTTCAAATATAATGATCACGCACATGTTAATTTACACACTAGACTCAATACTAGTTTTAAGATTACCTTTTCTCTAGCTTAAATAAAGAGATTTATATTTTAAACTGGTAAATCAACTTTTAATTTTTTTACTTTTTCTAATCAATCACTTATAACTTTCATGAACAATATTTTCTTTAAACTAATAACAATAATAAAAGAATTCTTTGCTTATTTGAAAACCAACTTCTTTTAATTTGATAGTTCTAAAGCAAACACTCTTAACACTTTTAATTAATTGTTTTTAACTTTTTTTTTTCAAAACTCTTTAACTTATACGTTTTTCAAAATCAAACTGTAACAAAACTCTTAAACTTTTAAATATGTTTTCTTTTAAAGAATAATTTTTGTTTTAATAATTTTTTTAAACAAAATTACTATGTGCCAATTCAAGGTTGGTACATTACACCCTCCCTTTGAGAGTAAAATGTGTCATTTTTGACCATTTTATCTCTGACAACTTTAATTCTTAATTCTAAATATTTATTAATTTTCTAAGTTTGCTTTTTGATAGCTTTTACTTTACATGCTAAGGGCAATCTGTAATTATGCTTCACTTCTTTCAATGCTGGCAACATGGCTTACAATGTTCTGAGTCCTGGATTGGGACCACCTGGACAAACTAATTTTGTGGCACAGGGATCTTTTGGAAACAAAGCGGAAGCTGATTCTCTGACTTATACCGACTTATACATATGAAAATTTGAAGCTTCATTTGCCGGGTTTCTACCGGACTTGGAAAAAAGAAAGGTTCGCTGTGAATGACAGAAATTATCAAGTGTCCCTTTCCGTCTTACGCTTTGGAAAATGAGATATGGGGATGCTCCCCTGAAAAAGAGACATATTACTCTGGTTTTTCCCAATGCGCATTTTAAAAGAGGAATGATCCCTGCCAATCCGTTACGGGTACTAAAATTTATCTAAATGACAGCTTTAAACTTATCCTTATCTAAAACTTATTTCACACTACCCTCTTCTTTTTAATTTCGAACCCTTATACACTCTTAATACAACTTAGATTGACTTTCATTTATATTATTTATCACTAATCATACAATATTATTTTCAAACCCTTATGAACATTATATTACTTATTTATTTAATCTTACAATACTATTCTAAACTATTATGGACATCAGTTTCCATATTTATTTATATTACGGTATCATATTTTAAATCATTTATTTAACTTCTTTATTAATGTGTGTGTGTTCAGAAACAACTATTTTTATTGGATTACGATCCATTATTATAAAGATATTTTATTTGACCTAACCTTAAATCATTTCTTTACTTTTTTTATTAACTTGTGTGTATTCAAAACCAACTTACTTTATTTTACTACGAATATTTTATTTATTTTTTACACATGTATTGTACGTATTTATTTAACTTGATTTTATTATACGTATTTCCATTATTTTATTCATTTATTTAATTCTACAACATTACCTTTAAATCATTAATTTACCTATTTATTTAACTTGATTTTATTGATTTTTTTATTTATTTGAACTGTTTATTTACGAGCATTTCTTCTTAATTAATATGTGCGTGGGAAAAAAGAATCTTTTGTTTTACGGATCCTCCGTTATTATTATTTCTTTCAAACATTTCATTTATTATTATTCATTTATTTTTTTAATTTATTGTCTTAAGTTTTAAATAGAAGTTTCAGATTTAATTTATCAGATTAATTTGCTTTAGAATAATCATATTCATGCCCATTGTCCATTTCTGGGCCTTTTTGTTTATTTCCTTTACTATTCCGCCCGATTACTATCTTTTAAACAATGTTAGGCAGTTTCTTCTTTTTTCCTACTAATTCACTAATATAAATTATACTTCATATTCTCATGTCTTTCCCTCGATTAAAATTTATTACTTTATCTCTTTTTCGTTTTGTTCTATTTTCTGCCTTGTAAATTAGAAAACCTTTAAGCTTCACAGACCTCCATATTTTCCCTAACCGTGAATATTTTTTCTTACGCTCTCTCTTTGTTTTAAATCTATTTTTAAATCTACGGACACAAACGTTTATTTTAAACCTTTTATTTTTAATTCTTTGTAAAAACTCTTTTACGCTATCTTCTACCTTGAACTTATATCTCTCTTCTATTTTTTGGTCTACATTTGTTTTTACCTTATCTGTTGCAACGCTATCTGATTCTAATTCAATTTCTATCTTTTTTATCACGTCAACTTCCTTTTCATCTTTTTGACTTTCTTTAATTAATTCTTTGAATGCGTGACTCGTCTAAAAACGAGAAGATTTGACATCACTCTAAATCGGCTACTTTTTATCCCACGTATACATATAATATGTCATTCGAAAGAAAATCAAAAGTTCTGTAAGATGGTGCCCTCTAGATTTATTTTACAAGTAAAAAAATCAATAAAAATGACCATATATGTCAAACAAAACCAAAGCACCGCCTCCTCACCAACTTTTCTTGAATCTTATTGGCTGTCCCACCTCTGTCAGAAAGGGAAATGGCTGCCAAAAAGTAAAAAGTTACGTTCGTTTTGATTTTTATTACGAAAATTATAAACGAATGTTTACAACATTTTAAACAATATTTGAATTGAATTACAAATTATTATTGATAAAATAATACTAAAAATCAAATTATTTTAGAAAAATAGTTAAGATATTACCAAGAATTATTTATTTATTGCTACATATTGATCGTAACGTTAAAGTGAAAAAAAAAACATTGCTAACGCAATCTTTTTTGGTTGGTTGAATAGCGGTTACTTTTATTTCACCGCAATTGAATATTTTTTAAATTATAAATCAAATTTTATTTTTGAAAAGACTTTCGTTTGTTTCATAATCTGACAATTCAGTAATATACTTTTTACAAACGAAACTAATGTATTTATATTATTAAAAGTGATCTATTTTAACAATAGATTTTGTTAAAGTTGTGAGTTGGTCAATTACAAGTTTTGATTTTTAACTCATTCGGCCAATTAAATAATAATCGTTGAAAGGGTTAAGTCTACTTCTATGATCTCTTGATTTTTCTCTACCTTTCCTGTAATTTCATCCCTCATTTCCTTCATTTCTGTAATCATTTCTACTTTGACCTGATTAATTTCTTCCTTCAATTCTAGCTGGCTTTGTTTGATTTCTTGTCGCATTTCCTCTTTGAGGTCTTGCTGACTTTGCTCAAATTTCTGACACAATTCTTGTTGTCTTTGTTTGAATTCTTGCATCATATTCATCATCATCTGCATGCCAGATATTTCTTCTTTCTCTTTTTCTACTAACTGGGGATTTTTTAAATATTTCGGGCTTTCTTTCGGATCCATTTTCGGAAATTGGAATTTCAAAGTTGTTTTTCTTTCTATTAAACTAGCGCTTATGTTAAACTAAATTTAAATACTACCATTTATATATTTCTTACTAAAACATAAACATACACCTAACTCCACCCCATTGTCCATTTCCTCTACCCGATCTTAATGCTTTACCTCCATCCAAACATCTAACTGTCTTTGATTTGAAAGCATAAATGTCAAATCTCTCTTCATTTAAAGAAAAAAAAGTTTTCAGTCAATTCTTTTTTTTTTTAAATTAAACCATTTTAACATACATAATTTACCTTTTGTATAAAAAAAATTTTTCAAACAAGAAACAAAGTATTTAATTACCATTGTTTCTTAGGTCCAGCCCCACATTGGGAATAGCCATTTATGTATCGGGTTCGATCTGCAGAAGATTTTACTTACACTGCAAATGGTTTAACTGGTTACAAACTTCTTTATAATACATTTATAATCTTATTTAATTATAAATATTACGTGAATGAACCGGCACGTTCGTGCAAAGTGGGAAATATTATTGATAGCTTTAACTATCAACAATACCCACGATCAGATCATAGCCCACCTCGGCTGCTACATTCAAACCCCTACTATCCAAACACTTTATTTGTTTCAGAGTAAATCCTGGGCACCAGCTAGTCTAAGACTAACATATTCAGACAGTAGGCTCATAATCCAGTGCTCGAAACAATCCCTTAACTAGCTCAGTCTATTTTTTGATCAATAACAAAATATAGTTTCAAGAAGTGGTTAAAACAAATTGATAAAAGATTAGTAAAAGAATTGCTAAAAAGAAATGGTAAAAAGAATTGACCGACCAATAAAGTTTTAAGTTTAAAAACATTTTATTTTAATTATCATTTATACTCTAAATTTAAATATTTTCAAATCTTATTTACTAACATTATACTGGTATTTCAAATATAATGATCACACACATGTTAATTCACACACTAGACTCAATAGTAGTTTTAAGATTACCTTTTCTCTAGTTTAAATAAAAAGAGATTTGTATTTTAAACTGGAAAATCAACTTTTAATTTCTTTACTTTTTCTAATCAATCACTTATAACTTTCATGAACAATATTTTCTTTAAACTAACAACAATAATAAAAGAATTCTTTGCTTATTTGAAAACCAACTTCTTTTAATTTGATGGTTCTAAAGCAAACACCCTTAATACTTTTAATTAATTGTTTTTAACTTTTTTTCAAAACTCTTTAACTTTTACATTTTTCAAAAACAAACTGTAATAAAACTCTTAAACTTTTAAATACATTTTCTTCTAACGAATAATTTTTGTTTTAATAATTTTTTTTAAACAAAATTATTATGTGCCAATTCAAGGTTGTTACAATATATATATACTGTGCCCTTTTCTATAGGTCAGAAATAGTCAATTATAGCAAATTACTAAAAATTTTAAATTTTAGAATATGTTCTTTTGATATGTTAATTATATTTTGTTAATTATGTTATAAAGTACAATTTGAAGCTAAAGAAAATACGTAGTATATAAAATTATAGCGAATCATTAAAAATAGTTAAATAAAGCTAAAAATATTATTTCATATGGTTGCAAACGCTGGCCATAATGAATAACACAGCTATAAATATTAAAGGTATATTTAAATGTTAAATTTTAATAGTTTTAAACTTATAGAAGTAAATGTTATATTTAAATTTATAAATTATCTTTAATAGTCAAAATTAATATCGTATATTTTTAAAAGTAAACTTTATGATAGTGAAAATTGTATTTGGTTCTATATTTTTTAAATTGTTCTTCCAAAATTTTATAATTATATTATTTAATATAATAAAGTGTTGCAATTTTTATTAATCCAGACAGAGAAATAGATTGAAAATCGTCTGTCTCAAATTTTGTTAATCATGTGACTTGTACACTACATGCTTTCACACATGCTTGTTTGAATTTAGATTAACAGGGTTTGAAATATTTAAAAATTGTATTATAGGATTGGATAGAATTATTACCTAGCATAAAGCAAATATTAAATAATAAATTAACTATCATATAACTTACTTAAATGATGTAATAAAGACGAATACAGTCATAATATAAAAATTAAATATTTTGTTTAATTAAAACTAGATAAATTGAATATTAAGAGTCGGATAAATATTAAAATATATTTTAAAAGTTATTTTAAATGTTTAAATAATTTTAATAAGGTAATAATTGAATTAAAAGTTATATTTTAAATAATATTTTAAGTTATATTACGTCATAAATTTTTATTTTAAAATTTAATTTTTCATGTTTGCAATATATGCAAAATTGATCTCAAACTAAAAGTGAGAATAAACCAATCAAATTATGTATTCTCTAGGATATAAATACCAATTGACCAGGGGGTCTAGGGGGTGATTGAAATGTTTTTAAAAGGTAGCTGAACATATCAGAAGCTATCAGGTGATTATAATTTTAACTTTATTATTTTAGTCAATTTTAGCGTTCTCTCATAATTTTATTTGCAAAAGCTAATTGATATTTTAAAAGTAACTTGCAAAAAGAGAGTGTAAACTAAAAAAGTATTTTAATAATTTCGTTTAACATGCCTTGTTAAATTTTTAAAAGTCCGTTATCAGTGGTATTTTATCAAAGTCTAATTCAGAACTTAGCAATAAAAAATGGATATACTACGAAATAAAATGTATATAAGTTATAATACTGTAAAAATGTTTGGAATATTTATTGATACAGCTTCATTAATGCTTAACCGGAGAACTATTTTAGTACATAAAAAGTTGGATATTATACGGATACAATGGAAAGCTATTTGCCATCTAAAAAAGAAATTGGAAACGCATTATTATTTATAAGCTTATCCAAGTGTTTTAAAAAAGAATAAGATACTTATATCTTATGAATTGTTTATAAAATATCATAATGAAAGGAATAAAATGTTTAGTTGTTTTTGAAGGAAACATTTTTAAAAAAAAATTTTTGCAAGAATTTAAGAAATAACAGAGAAGATTTTACTAAAGCATTGTGATATATAAAACTTCTTGTCTAGGAAATATTTTTTAAAAAAAAAACGCATCTTTAGAAGTATTTGTTTTAAAGAACTTTATTAAGAATGAAAACCTATATAAAAAAAGTGAACATATAGTTGAATAAAAAGATGGATCCATGAAAGTACAAATAGTACATAAAAGTTTACCGAATATTTTAAAATTAAATTAGATGGAATGATGCATCAGATAAACCCAGCAGAGAATCTTGAAGAAGCTTCACAGGATTAATTCAATATTATGATTTAATAATTATCATTCTTAATAATAAAACCTAGGATTTTTTTTCTAATAAACTTTACTAAAATGGATTAATAATTAAGTTTTATTTTTAAAACTTTAATGCGCTTTGAGAACATTTTAAAAAGAAAAACTCTAGAGAAAATAATAAACATTTTGGACTTATCATGAACTATTGTCAAGTGAATACGTAATTATAGTTTTGATTTCTTTTATTTTATTAACTTAGCTTAAATGTAAATTTTCTATATTTTTTATAAGATTAGGAAAACATAAAACATTAATTTGTTAATAACATAAAATTTTATAATATAATAATCTAATAATTTAGATAAGAATATTTTTTAAATAAAACGTATGGATGTGTATTTTCTTTATGTATGCAATGTTCTATATCCAGTGAATGGAGGAAGCCTACTAAATGATGACCAGATAAAGATTATTTGGTAATGATATTGAATATTAATAATTTATAATGTATATTCTTGTTTTCTTTTAGATTATCTATGAATAGTAAGAATGAAGTATAAATGTTTAATTATATGTAAATGCATTTTTTTCATACAACATTTTAAAAACATTATGAGATTAGGACTTATTTGAAAATATGCATACAATGACTTTTATATTAGTGATATAATCCAACATAGTAACAAATATTTGTGTGATTCTTTAAAACTTTCATGTTATTGGATATTTAGATATTGGTTTATTGGATTGTATATGATTAAACATATAGAATAATGAAGTAAGCAAACTTTTCTTGTGGAACAGTGAGATTGTTTTAAACTATCAGTGAATTTATTTATTGTTTTGTAAATGTAGATAGTTATTTTATCGATGTAAGATGTGGAAAATCTTGAGAAATAGTAATGAGATAGTGGCTTGGAAGTACTTGAGTAGACAGGAAACCAAGATGATGTTTTAAAAATAGGATGTTATAAGGGATGTGAATAATACTTATAGTCTTTGTGTAGATATCAGCATAGTTAACAAAGCCCTATGACTGGTACACATTTTATTTTGACAGTGTTTATATTCTTTAGATATTTGATGTTTTAAATAAAGCTGAAGGAATAGCTTTAACATAGTTTATGTATTGGAGGATATTAGAGAGGCAAAGGTCATACCTCCATTTCTTGTTAATGCACTGTGCCATGATTTTGAGATATGTTATGAGTGATACTCTAGCTTTCTTCCTTAAATTCTTTGCATCTGTTTTTGTTATCTTTATTTCATGTAACTGCATTGTTCAGTAAGATATTTTGAAAAGAAATGGTAAATAATTTAGAGCTTAGGTTATGCTATCGTTTGTATAAGATTGGTTTATTTTCTTAGAAGGAATAGAATTTTATAACTTGAAATTGAAGTTCCAATGAATCTTAAAGGAAAGGAAAGAATCATAGAATATATTTTTAATTTATTTCGTAAATGAAATATAAATTTTTAGATTAGAGTATCTAAAATAAAGATATTTTCTTTAAAATGTTAATAACTTTTGAATGCTTGTTATGTTATTATTTTTAGAAAAATTAAATATTGCATATTTTTAAAATACAATAGTACAAAGTAAAAGATGTAAAGAATATGTATAGTATATTTTTTATTTATTGAATAACAGGAATATATTGATGATTACACTTATATCATACTAAAGTAAGGCTAAATAAGAATATATTATGATTAGTAAACATCGTGTGATAAATGATATCCACTAAAATCTAGTAATGAATTATGGATAAATATTTTATGTAACATCTTTGACATTACAAGATGAAAATTTGTTTATTTTTTTAAGAAATCCATACTCATTATAATGTTAATTTTTGTTTTTCTGTGGAATGTTTTCCTACAAATGTGTTTTAAGAATAAGATAGTTTAATAATATTAAGGATGGAATATTTTTGTTAATAAAATAAATAAATATATTTGTAATAAGTTAACCATAATGATAAACCAAATGGTAACATTTTATTTGGTCTTAAGTCTAAATAAAGACCTAACTAAGTATAAATTATTTTATAACCCAGTAAATAAAAATGTAAAGTATAAAATAAGGATATCCATTGTAAATAGTGTACATAAGTGGTTTATTTTATTTTGTTGTTTATTAATAAATTTTGTTAAAATTTGTTTTTCAAAAATTTTGTGTCTGAATTGTTTATTTCTCCACTACACTGCATGAAATCACAATATATTCATAATAATTGAAACAAACATATAATTTTGCACAAAAGATAAATAAAGACTTGTTTTAAGAATTCAAATGTTTTATTGGTATTCATTTAATTAGGTAATCATAATTTTACATTATTTTATTGGTTATAACTTAGGTAACATAATAGTACATTGAATTATATGCTATTAGTTGCCACATACTTTTGTTTGTCGGATTATCAAATGCTATCACATGTTTATTATAGTATTACATGAAGATAAGATCATATTATATTATTTTATTATGGTAATATAAATATAGTAAAAGAAAAGAGATACAGAATTAGTTATACAATGAATAATATTATTATATTTTATTATTATTAGTTGAGTGTAGTAGATTATGACATAAAATTCCTTCTCATATTTTGCTACTGTAATTTTAAATTAACTTAGAATAAATTTATGAACCTGAGATTTTTATTGAACTAGATTATTATAAATAGAAGATCAGGATTTAATTATTAGCTTAATCTGCATGAGTAAAAGTTATTAAAGTCATAAGAATACTATGAGTTTGTTATTTGAAATAATAATAAAGGGAGGATAGTGTTCTTATGCCACTGAGGTAATATCCTGTAGGATATTGGCTCAATGTAATCTATCTTGTCACCTGTATTTTCACTTCCAAGTCTCATGAAAATATTAAATATTTATTTAATTTTATTTTTATAATATGAACCTTATTCATATTTTAAATTTTAGCTAGTGAAACATTTAATTTTAATGCTGAATATTTCATTTATTAATTATTAACTGAGCTAGAACCTGTTTTACTTTATATCGTATACTATCTGGATGTGAGAATGGCGCTTGGCACGGTTAGAATATATATATATGTATATAAAATCTAATCTAACTGAATGATCAACCCACTAACTATTATGGATGGTAAATATTAACAACAAGCTTCTATCTCAAGCTAATCAGATTTCTTTTATATAAATTTCTCTTAATATTAATCGGTAATAGTATGAATAGTCAACCCTACCGTCTGATGGTGCTCTTTTTCACCCAATTCACATCAATATACCAATTCACAAACCACATGTTTGTTTACATAATATTACGCTGAAAGGTTTTTTTTTTTTTTACAACCGTTTTTTTTTTTTCTGTCGGCGATGGTAAACCAAAAAGGTTTTTTTTATTCCACTTGGGTTTTTTTTTTTGTTTTTAATAAACACATTGTTTTTGGATGGTTTAGGGGTGTTGGTTTGTTTGTAAATTAACGACTGACTGTCCATACATTTCTTTACATAATATTACATATGGTAAACCAAATTTTTTTTCACACATTTTTTTTTTCTTTTGGTTCGTTTTTGTTAAGAAACAAACACTTTGTTTTTAGATGGTGTGTTGGTGTTGGTTTGCTTTTAAATTATCGATTAACACTCCTTCGGTTTGTTTACACAAAAATACAGTAACAAATACTTTGTTGTTTTTAGATGGTGGAGGGGGAGGGGGCTATTTGCTTTTAACTTATCTTTTTTTTTTTGGTTGATGTTTTTATTTGCTGAAAGATTTTAAGAATTTGTGACTTTTGAATAAACCAACACTTGGTTTTTTAGAGGGTGGAGGGGAGATGGGTTGTTTTGATTTTTAATTGTCCTTTTTTTTTGTTGTTAATTTATTATGAAGCTTTTTTTTTGTTTCAAATCTTTACGCTACATAAAGCTTTATATGATAGCGAAAAGTTATTTGTTAATTTTTTGGGCCTTTAATTTTAAAAAAACACATAAACAGTTCATTGTTAAAGAACACTTTTTTTTAAAGCCCGGGGAGGTGGGTGGTGAGCAAGGTTTGTTTTGATTTTTAATTATCTACTTTTTTTGGATTTTCTTTTTGAACATTTTATTATGTTATATCACAGTTTATTATTATTATTATTATTATTATTATTATTATTATTATTATTATTATTATTATTATTATTATTTTGGTGGGGTCTTTTGAATCAACTCTTAAACACTTCTTTTTCTTTTTTTGGTATAATAAATATTACCTACTTTAATTGTTAATGAAACTTATCAAATATTACCTACCTACTTTATAATCATATGAACAACAAAAACAATATCAAATTTTTCCATAAAATAATTTATTGAATCAAAAAGAAATGAAACTTTGAACAAATTGTGAAGCAAAACAAGTTAAAAAAACAACAAAACAATCTCATTTAGACGGGCATAAAAAACAGCAGCCAAAAGTGACACGTAAATAAAATAACAGGGTAGCCTCAAAGCTGTAAGTAACCGGTTTTGGAGCCTTCGAGCCAACAACTTCCCTTGCGCAGACCTACATAGGTACGCTTGCTCGAGTTTCTCTTTCTGGGAAAACACAATATTGTGCGTCCACTTGTGTGGCTGGCTGGCAATTCACTCAGCTTTGACCAATTCGGACAACTTGCAAATGACATTTGTCAGTTCTCGCACGGATTCGTGTGTAAACGGGCATTTGCGCGCCAAATCGGAAAACCTCTGCTGAAAAAATAACCTTTTTAATTTGTGTGCATTTCAAATGCATAAAGAAGCATGTGTGATGACATGACAGTTCTTAATATGGAATAACAATTCCACTATGCTTTCTAAAAAATTTCCTACAATGAATTTTTGCAGTCTTTCGTCTCTTTCAAATACGGCCACCATCAAATCAGACTGTAGCAAGAGTTCAAGAGTGCTCACTTGACGAATACTGTCACAGTGCAATGGGCATAGTATTTCGTTACGTAATCGTAGAATACATCACCCTCAGGCAGCCTGTTATAGCTCTAAAACACTTCTTTTACTATCAGCTGT
Organism: Epiperipatus broadwayi; assembly: GCA_028023455.1. Lineage (NCBI taxonomy): Eukaryota > Metazoa > Onychophora > Udeonychophora > Euonychophora > Peripatidae > Epiperipatus > Epiperipatus broadwayi. Next base: position 125,244 of record JAQFVV010000317.1, read on the forward strand.
AAGTTAAGGCTGCTAAAACGGTTAGAAATAATCATTATTGTATTTATCTGAGGTGGATGGGGTCAAAGTTGTGAGTGTAGTGTGTTTGACAGTTGTAAATAAAAATGTAACAAATTATATTTAATATTAAAATTTCATATGATAAATTTAATTATAATATAATATTTATCTACTTATCGAAATTATTATATGCCACTTTTTTATTAACATTCTTTAATTAACTCAATCAACATCTTAAATAACTATTGTTTCTTAGATAAGTTTAATTTACATAACCAAATTTAGAAAGAGATTTTATTTACACCCAGCTATATTTAAAAAGTATTAAGAAACAAATATACTAATTAATTCCTCACTTTCAAAATAATTAACTAATTTTTATTATCAATTAACTAAGAAACAATTAAAATTATGAACAAATAATTATCACTATTAATGACTATTATCAAATTTAAAATCATTTATTATCACAATGTATTATAATCCAATCATTTTTATTTTTATATGGCATGCTAGTTATTCATTCATCATCATGTCATTGAGAATCATAAAAAAATTTTAATTAATTAATATTTTAAAATACGGTATTGAATGTCTTCAATGACCATCATATTTTTTTTATTTATTATATTATTTTAGATTATACGCAATAATACCAAACATATTTAATTATTACAGTATATTTGTGGCAGAGATGATGAACAGTGACTTGGGAACAATAAAAAACACTCTCACACTTTATTAATTTAAAAACAAGCATTACTGTTTATTATAGTAGTATTATACAAAATTTAAAATAATTTATTCATAATTTATATTTAATAAACAATATTTAACATATTATAACAAAACTCTATAACCTAATTTTAACTAAGTAATTATAATAAAGTTAAATAATTCATATTTCACTCTAAATTATTCACAAACAGGATTCAGTATATTTTATACATTATTCCATTAACGTTATGATACTTATTATTATTTTATATTGAAAATATATCAACAAAAGTATACAATTTGTATTTTCATCAAATTATAAATATTTCATAAATATATATATTTTTTACATAACAATTCTATAACTCATTTTATTTCTTCTATTTTTATTAATTTGTTCTAAAATAAATAATTAATTGTTTTAAAAGTTCATTAAGATATGACACTAATTATCAGGTTTTTTTTTTTCAATATCATATCTCTGGTACTTCATACTTTCATTCTTTTATTTTGATCTCCGAGATAAAAAAAAAATTCATATAATATTTCTTCCTACATTCTTTAACATGCTATTTGTTTGGTGTTTTATCATTCTAGCAATAAATTGATTTACCTTATCACCATTTAAATGCTTGGCTATTACCATCATTTATATATCGTTAATTCTCTTATACATTGTTTATACCAGTGTGATAGTTCATGATAGCAAGTGTGGGATGGGTATCTTATAAAATTATAATAAATAATACCATGGACTTAATGTAACTTAAGGCCACATTATTTTGTGTCTTACCTTAATTATCTGTCTTGGCTACTATTTTATGCTCTTACATATTTTATTAAAATGTCAGTATCCATTATATCATAAATATTTTGACTTGCTCTATATTGTATCATCATATTTAACCTGAATCAACACATCCCCAATACTACAGGATTTCCCTTAAATCTACTTTCCCATAATCCTTCTTAAAATCTGACATTCCATATAAAATACTTAACATCGCATAATATATTATTCATCATTTCTCTGATAAAATCTAAACTTATCCCTATCACATTAATACTTTTGACATATCAAGAAAACTAAAAAAACAAGCAAATAGTTTTATGATATAATTTATCATAAATATAAATCAGTTATCTTTAATTTATAAAGACATCAATCATACAAACACTTATGCACTCATATTAATATTATAATAGATATATTCAATCATTTATCATATACTTCCATTTAAATACACATAATATAAATATTGCATATGTTGATTTTACCTGATTCCTTGCTTAAAATTAAATACCAATATCTTATATTTTATTTAAAAAAATATCTTAATCATAATGTTGTGTGATTATCATTGATGACTCTGCTGTGAATATTATTCCTTTCACATTATAGAATTATAATCAAGAAAAAATTTTATACCAAAAAAAAAACATGAAAGTAATATTATAGTCAATACAACTAAAATAATATACACAAAATGTTCTCTTTAATTCCTCGAAAAAAATCACACTTTATTAGGAGTATTGTTACTATGACAGCATAATGACCAACTGTTACTTTAAAGAAGAGAAATTTTATTAATAATGTAACTTGTAAATATGAATAGAATCCAAAACAGAGTTGTTTTAATAATAATAAATTCTTGCAGCATATGACATTTATACAATTAATTCACCATTTAATAAAGATATTTTATTATATTTGTAAAAGTTTTGTTGTGTCCTTCAAACTTCAAAATATATGTTGGTTGAATTAGAAAATTATAATATACTTCCAAAAAATAATTCAATATTCAAAATAGTTAATGATGTACAAATATCTGAATGACATTAAAGTTAGTACCATAAACCTTTCAATAATAATTAATGTGTGTCAAATTCTTTTGCTCTTAGGGAATTATCATCTTACCCATGTAATAAATAAATACATATCTTTAAATATCAACAGTCTCAGAAAATATCAGCTATTATATCTATCATTATTAAAGATAAGATATAATAGAAAATGTTTTCTATCATAATGTATTTGAAAATTAAGAAATAAATTTCTTATATTTTCTTTTCATTTTAAGTCGGAAAAATAGTTTGATAATCTGCAGTTTTTCTTGTTGAAGTACATTTTTATCCACTTGAATGAAGTTTTGTTCCAATCATTATCATAAGTTTGTAGTTAGCCTATGTAGAATACTAATGAGCATAGTTTGTTTCTTATTCAATGATTAAATTAATTATTAAACTTTTTAAAAATAATCCCATATATTTTTAGAATTATTATTATTAACTTTTATTAATAAAATATTTTCATAAATTTACACTGAAAATTTTTAGGTAAAGAAAATTCAGTTTCTTCCTATAATGATTTCTTGAATTATCTTCTTAATCACTTGCTTATCTTCTATTTATATGAAAATTTTGCAATATCTCATTGGTCAATTACCTTCTGACTTTAGCTAAAATGAATATTAATTACTATCTACAGTTTTAAAAAGAATTAAAACTAATATTATTAAATCAATATTTCTAATTTTAACTTTAATTTCTTTTGGAGCATTAAAGACATGCTTCAGTTTTTTAAATTTGTGTTTTTGCCCTCTGCTGAAAATTTTGTGAAGCTTTTTATTTTTCTAGTTTAATATTCATGTATATTTATTTTTTTAATATTTTAAATACAAATAAAGGCAATAGATGGCTTGGAACACCAAGAGACAGTCCAAAAAATGTCTGCAAGCTCTGTTGATGAAGGATACCCATTACATATTTTGCAATCTCAAACCTTGCATATTCACTTTGAGAAATTATTATGTTGTCAACAAAATATTATTGAGGTGTAAAATTTCATTTTTTTTGGAACATTCATGATTATATTGGTAACCTAATTATGTAATAATTATTAAAAATGAAAAGTAAGTCTATTTATATATTCATTTTTTACAGAAATGTTTTGTTTTTAAATAAAAAGAATATTTCTTCTAAATATTTTCACTATAGAGATTATGATGGCAGGAAAAACAGCTGTCTACATAATGAGATCATTCACTTGATTGGTATTATATTTTGCAATATCATAAAAATTATGAAAAAATTGTAACTTTTAAAGCATAATTTGATAGGTTTAGTAATTATTAAAAAAGTTTGTTTAGATTTGTAAATCAAATTTGAAACAAGGAAGATTTTGTTCGTTTTATAAATTGAATCAGCTCCACCTAAAATTTGATGATGTTATTACATTCTGTTTTGAATAAATATATTTTTTAAAATAATTATAGAAATCAAATGTGATTTTTAAAAATTTATTTAATTTCTAAGCAAAAATATCTATCGAATGAGGTCAGATTTATTATATTCTGGTAAATAATAATGGTTTAGTAAGAAAATGAAAGTTATTAAACATCACATGATCACCGCTTCTTATGCTTGCATATAACTGTTATTAAAACAGTTATATATAAGTTGATGAGCTTGGATTGAAAATATTAAGGTGTTCAATTTAAGACTTGTAGTTTTGTAGTTAAATAGAGATAAAAGTTGTTGCTGGCGGGTTGCATTAGATCCTAAGATCTAGGTGCAGTGCTCTCAGATCCAAGACTCCTCACTGATGAAGGCCACAAGCCAAAAAGTAGTCTGGGGATATTGGATGAGTAGGCACTAGATGGTGATTTTATGCACAAGCCTTCTGGCATCCTTTGATTACTCTAGCTTGCAGAGAGTGGCAATATTTATAGTGAGTTTTACCTGTTTTAATAACAGTTATATGCAAGCATAAGAAAGTGGCAATCATGTGATTTTTATTGGCTTAAAACCAATCTTGCTAATAGGATATTGGTGGCTACTATGGTTATTAAAGAACCAAAAACACCAAAATATATGGGTGCTGTACTGAATTCAGACCTATATGACTATATAAGCTTATGAGCTTGGATTGAAAATATTAAGGTGTTTTCAATTTAAGACTAGTAGTTTTATAGTTAAATAGAGATAAAAGGTGGCTTTTGGAGGGTTACATTAGAACCTAAGATCTATGTACAATGCTCTCAGATCCCAGGCTCCCACTGACCAAGGCCACAAGCTAGAAACTAGTCTGGGGATATTGGATAAATAGGCACTAGATGGGGATTTTATGCAGCAAGCCTTCTGGCATCAATTGATTACTCTAGCTTGCAGAGAGTGGCAATATGTATAGTGAGTTTTGCTTGTTTTAAAATGAAAGTTGAAAGCTTAAATCTATTAAATCTAGTGAGAATACAGAAAGCTGTCAGAAAAATAGTGAAAATCGGTAGGGCTAATAATACAAAAATTTAAATCATCTTTTAATAACAAAATACTTTTTATTTAAAATCAAATTTTGACACTTAAGCTTTATAATTTACATTATTATTCAAATTATTGATTTTATGAATTTTTATGAAATTTATATAATTAATAAATAACATTTATTATTTATAATTAACAACTTGAATATTGTACCAGGATAATTTTATTTATTTTGTCATTAATTAAATAATTTTAAAATAACAAATAAGTAGAAATTTTCAAATTGATTATTAATAATTATAAAAATATTAATTTTAATCATTATAATTACTGATTTAAAATGTTTTACATGAGTTTTAACTGTTATTTACTTTTTATTTTAAAATAAATAATACAATTTATAGTTTAAATTATAACTTATATAGATTATATCTATCTAAAGAAAATTAACTCAAATTTAGTATTAAGGAAACAATATATTTAAATTCTATTACAAATTGATTAATTAGTTTTTTTATCAATCATTATATAATTTTTTTTTTTTTATCAAAATTGATCATTAACAACAACCATACAATGATATATATATGCCAAATAGAAAGTCTACAATATATTATGTAAAATTGTAATTTCTGTATTTCATTATTTATAGGCTTTTGTATACATACAATAAAATATTAATACTAATATATTGTTTAAGTGAATATCTTTTCTATAAAAGAAGTAATATAGTTCTATTATGCTGTAGCAGCAATTATATGTTCTTAACATTAATCTTATGAGAATTTGGCTCTTTAACACATATACATTCATTGTGCTATTTTTTCCAGAATCTAGAACATATACTAAATTCTATATATGAATTTAATATATACATATATTTATATTTTGTTGTTGTTGGTTTAACATCAATGGTTTTTTTTTTTAAACTTAAAACCTGCGGAACGTATATGTTGGACTTTAATCGTGAAACATAAGTTTATTAAAACATAGTATTTGTTTGTTGCATAAAACTGTCTGATATATATATTATTGAAGGAAGACTATCATTTGTAGCGATATGTATTGTGTTCTAGCACTAATTATACATTGTTAACATTAATATTATGGCATTAATCTTATAAGAATTTGGCTCTTTATCACGTATACTTTCATCATGGTATTTTTCCAGAATAAAGAACATATACTAAATTTTATATATGAATTTAGTATATACATGTATTTATATTTTGTTACTGTTGGTTTAAAGTCAATGCATACATTTTTTTTTTTAATTTAAAAACCTGAGGAAAGTATATTTTGGTCTTTAATCGTGAAACAAAAGTTCATTAAAACATAATATGGGTTTGTTTGTTGCATAAAACTTTTTTGATATATGTTATTGTAGGAATGTCATTTGTAGAAATATATATAAAAAATTATGCTATGATGTACTTTATATATATTCATGTCTTGTATTTTTTTCAATTATCACTTGTATTTTATTATTTTTTGATGCACCCTGTGGGATTTTAGTGCAGCTGTAGTGTGGCCCACTTGACCATAAAATCCATGGATTACAGAACATCTTGATTATTTATAGTACTCTAATGGCATCCAATTTTTCAAGCAATTACTATCCAATTTTTCAAGCAATTACTATCCAATTTTTTTATCACTTGATTCATGATCATTTTTGCTGAATATTATATATAATTCATAATCTTTTGTAATCCAGGCAAAATGATGGTATTTGCTATAGTGTGCAAAGAAAATGCATAAAGAATATGATTTGTATAGTGCATGCACTGTGATAAAATTATCATTTATACTGTATTCATGTTTTTTTTTAGAAGTGTGCTAAAGTTATGCCTTTGTATTTATCTGTTTAATCTTAGTGTTTTTGATTAAAGTATTAGAAAAATATTTTTTGTCACAAAACAACACAATTAATGATTTTTTTTTACATGCTGCACAAAGAATTAATTCAGTCTAAACCAAAACAATGAAACATAATAATAATAATAGATAAACAATTTTCATTATCATAATAAATAATAACTAAAAATTAAATTCAATAGTTTTAATTAATAATTTTTAAGTATTATAATTTTAATAAATTACTAATTATTTTTTATATTATTAAAACAATATTTAATTTTTAGTAGTGTTATAAAATAGATTAATGCTTCTAAATATTGCAAAGTTGAATAAATATTTGGGAAGTATTGGCAAAAAAAAAAATTATAAGAGTTTGGCTCATTAATGTCTGTGTTTGGTTTTTTTTTTATTATAAAAAAGTATTTTATGTGGAGTGCAATTTTATATGAGACAGATATATAGAAGAAAATAATTTAAATATATAATTAAAGTCAAAGAAATTGTGAAAGATAAATTGCATAGGATATAGACATGTTAATAAAGAAAGAAAAAAGATTATTGATCATCTTGAGGAGAAAAACAAATTAGTACTTGAGTAACAAACAAAGATAGATTTAGAGAAAATAGACTGGTTTGTCATGTAAAATCACTGGGATATTACTATAAATTTCTATGTCATATGTTGTTTCACAAAAGTATCTATTAAAAGTCTTACTTTGCTTTACTAATTTCAAATGTAAAGAAATTTTAGAATATATTTCATGCAATCTAATTAAATGTTTATCCCATAATTTTGTTTTTTTCTTATTCAAACCTGAAAAGCACACTTTCTTTTCAATTTTTTAAAAGATATCTTAAAATTTTATTTGCTTTCAAGCTGTTCTAATGTTTTTTAACTATACTTATAATTCTAAGCACGATTCTTTTCTTACACGTATGAAATCAGTATATTACTATTTTAATCCCTTGTTATATAACCATAAGACAAGTATTGTAATGTTAAAATATTTAAAATTTTATCTTTTTAAAACAAATAAACATTGTTTTAAAAAAAAAATATTATGAAATTGCTTAATTAAACTTGAATGCAATAAAGTTTTTAACAGCATGTTATTCATTTTCAATAGTATATTCAAATTAATTTTAATTAGCTTTTGATTGCTTGTCACTTGGATATAATGCAATAATATATATATATATATATATATATATTATATATATATATATATATATATATATATATACCATTTGATGATAATTTCAGAATTCACTTTTCTATTATGTTCTAAGTATATTGAAAATGTTTTTTTTTTTTTTATCTGCTGCCAATAGTTGATTAAAATTTACTTTAGCATGATTTTTTTTTTTCACTTTATTTATCCCACCATGTCTTTTTACTGATGGTGCAGCACTATTACAGGTATTATTATCTCATCATAATATATTATTGATATTAATATTTCTGAATTCCATGAATCCTATGGTAGTGAGGGGGGATTTTGACCACTTTTTTATATATCTTTTTATATATCATTGTGTTTTTGAAAGATATTTATTAAAATTCTTTTATAAATCCTGATTTTTATTAAGTAAGCTCATTTTTGATCTATTATCATTTATGAATTTGATAAAAATTCACCAAATACTACTAAATGCTATTCCACTCAAATACACATAAGGGTTCATATACTTAGTAGAAATTATCATTTGTAATAACCAGCAGAATGAAAGTATTAAACCACTAAACATCACATGATCACCATGTATGGAAAGTTTTGCCTGTTTTAATTTCAGAATGAAAGTGGGTAGAATTTGAAAAGCACTTTTAAAAATATTGGAGTCCAAATAAATATATGAAAGAAGTTATTTTCATGTGTTAAAAAAAATATTTGATAAATGCATAAATCCTATATGATGATATACCTGATAGTCAATATAGAAATAGTAAAGTATTAAAAAATACAAAACAAGCTATTGGGGAAAAAAAGCATTCCAAATAAAAACTGAAAAGATAAAGTTAGAAATGACTTAAATGTAAGAACAAAATTAAAAGATTGTAAGTAGAAGGTAATTAACTTCCATACATGTGCCATACTATAATATTCAATTAGTAATGTTAAATATGAGTAAACTTTCAATCCAAGTCATAAAATAAAGTCTTTAAAAAGATAAGAACGGCCATCTTAATACCTAAATACTGGCCAATCTTAAGCATCTTGGAATGAGAGCATGAATATATTAAATTATTCACTCTACTTACATTTATTTTTTATATCATATTAACACTTGTAAAATATTGAAATTTACTATTTGTCAATATTAATTTAAACAATCAAAAAAATTTTAATAATGCAATGTCAAGTAGTAATTCTAAGGATAAGGTAATAAACCCTCTATTCATGCACCATATTATATATAACATTCTACTAGTAAATATGATTGCTTCATGTTAATTAAGTTTAAACCTATGTCCCAATGTATAAATGATTTATTTAATAAATAAACCCACACACTTTAGAAATAAGTGCGTGTATGTGAGCAATTGCAGAATAGAAAAGGTTATTAGTTTAGTCATTAATCAAGTTAAATAATTTTAAAGGAAAAGAAAAAATATTTCATTGCTAAAAATATTTGAGAAATGGAAATAATAATAAAGAATTTAATGAAAGAAAAATGTTAAAAGGGAATAAACAATGAGAGTGGTTATAAGGTATTTAGAAAAGTAAAACAAGTGTTGTGTCTCTCTAGCTGTATGAAAATAGTTGCAGTTTCACACATATACATTCTGTGCCCAGTAAATATATTGTTATGGGAAATAAGAAACAATGTGCAGGAAAACAGATTGACAATAGTGAAGCACATTGGAATGTAGGCACTAATGGAACATACTGAGATCAAAATCTACCATTCATTTTGGAAAACCCATCTCAGGCAAAGTACTAGATATAAAAAGAAAAAAAGGTATTGATAAAAAAAACCAAGATTAATATTTTTATGTTCAAGAGAGTGATTACAAAATTTATTAACTATGTAATAAATTTTGAAATTTGCATTAAAAATTATAGTGCAGTTTGAAGTTATTGCTATTATAAGATTGGAGCTTGCTTGATCAAAGAAAGAGAACTGCTATTACATTACACTGAACCTGTATAATGAAGTGTGCATGATACCTGCCTGAAATGCTGAGTAGACCAGCGTCCGCTTCTGTTGGTCAGCTGGGAGAGCATGGCATCTAAAGTGTTCTCAAAATATAAAATGTAAAGAGAAGAAATCGCCCAGCTCAAGTGATAAACATGCTCATCGATCAAGAAAGAAGCTCAAAGGGATGCTGGTAAAAATTTATAATATTCATTCATAAATAATTGTAACTAATCTAAACAAATTACGATTACTTGGTCTTGGTCTATATAATCTGTATATGTTCTTTTTAATTATTCAGTTTTGCTGGTTTAAAATTATATTCCATATAAAGTGTATTTATTATTTACTTTAATATTTTTTATAATCACCTTGAACGATGGAGGGAATTAAGAATTATATTATAAATGTTTTTTACACTTCTCTTTGACTCCAAACCCCTGGGTATGGCCGAATCAAGAAGATGCCAAAGTTATTATTATATAAGAATTTTAAAATAAGATTAAAGATAATATCATTCATTAAGTTTCAGAGCAAGGCTTTAGTACCCCCATTGTAACAAGGATTAATTTTGCTGCTTTGTATAATATACAGCCTGTCAGAAGGGTGCATACTTTAATTGTATATAAGAACAAACAATTATGTACTTGAAAGTGCCATGAGCTGATATATAAATGACCATGAGGCAGCCGAAATGGATAAAATATTTAATAATAAATTGCTTACCAATAAATTACTTATTAATAAACGGTAAATGCTATTCAAGTTTGTTCATTCATTGGGATAAACATGCAGAAATAGTAATAGTAATGACAGAAATACTAAAGAAATTTTTTATTTGTAACTCATGTAATTTAAAATGCTGTTAGTAAAAAAAAAAAAAAACAGAAAAAAAAATTGATTTTAATTTAATGTATATATAAACCCCCACAACCCACAAACTGTTAAAGCTAATAAAATATATGTATTCATCAAGAGTGTTAACCAAAAAAAAAAAAAAATGATTGATTAAATTTTTGAACTTAAATTCTTTGACAGCATAAATGAATTTTTCACCCATCCTATATATATAAACTTTTGGTCGTTTAAAGTTTTATCTGATTTATTACTATTATAAATATAATGAATACTTGTGTGGGGGTTATTACATATATCATCTGGTAATGGTTGGAGGGCGTAATATTGGTTGGTTGAGGTCCTTGTTAATAACCTCGTGGACACTGATTATGTCCGTATATTTGAATACATACACGTTACTAGATGCTTATCATGATATTGGGTTAGATTAAGTCATATATCTATAAGCATGTTTTTTCTTCATATCCCAATCAAACTGTGTAAGGGCAGACCGCTAGCCTGGAGCTTGGGAGATTGAACTCAGGATGTATCATGGTCCAGGTCTTGCAGGCACTGGAGAGTTCATGTGACTCCAAATCCCAGAATGTATCACTCTTTTGGCATCCATTCTCTACAGAATTAGCTACCTATGGTTAGAAGCAGACACACTTCTGCAGCCGAGGATATTGACTAAATGAAAATCCAAACCACTACCTCAGATTGCAAAAGCTGATCTGTCATGCATTAACAACCTATAGATCTCCAAGGGTGCCATATTTCAATACCTTCATTATTACAAGCCATCATGGCTTCAAATTTGTGATTTCCAGTAATCTACATTCGAATCCACCCACAAGCCTTCTTACTAATGTGCGTATAAATAAAATCTAAGTAGAATGGGCCTGAAAATTTAGCATCTGTGCTAAGGCAGTATATACCTATTTAATCACCACTACCCATACTAATGTCAACATTACCAAAACCACTTTATTTCATATTTTGTTAATCAAAGATGTATTTAACGTAAATAAATTATATTCCTTAATGTAAGTACTAGCTATCTCATCTCCATTTTTATGCACACTTCATCTTTTCATATTTTTGAATAGTCATTTGTGTAATATAATATAAGCCAATATTTATATACTTAAACCAATCAATAGTTGATGTAAGACTGGGAACTGCCTTGTGTTGTAAGCAGGACCCATACAAAACCCTGAGTTAGAAACCCATGTTTGATCCCTGAGCTGAATTGTGCTATACTTGGAGGGATATCTGTGTATCATCAAGGATGTTAGTTGGATGATTGAGACTTGGAGGCTCAGCTAGGGGTTTGTACCCAGGACACAGGTAACCCTGCACCTGTTGGTTGTGTGCCTCTGCTTGGCCTTTCAGTTTTGTTACTGATCTAATAAAATTTGACTGGTACAGAGATTGACTGCTTCATATCTGTCTAGTTGATCTGTAAAAAAAATGCAAGAAAAAATATTTTACCTATTTCCTGTGAATGAATGATCACTTGTTAATTGGGATTAGTGTGTTAGTATTACTTATTTATATTTTGTATTCCCCTTGGTTACTTAGCTGTCTATACATAGTTTAATCACTGTTTAAGATTTCTCCTAATTCTTACTCAGATTTAACATTCCTAAGTCGTCAACTGATTTATCTTGCTCATCATCATGGTCCATCTCCTGGGTCCTGTGGTCTGTTATGATAGGGTTTTATGTTACCATGATGCATCTTCTGTATCTCCTGCTTTTCTTACTTGGTGAAATTTCCAGTCTACGGTGATCAGTAATTTCATCATCTTTCTCACTTCCACACAGAATTTCCTGCTAATGGTGACTTCATAGAATGCATAGCAATCCAGGGATCTTCCTTCAGCTTGGTGTTTCTGCCTTTCTTTGCTTGCAGTTGTTAATTCCTCTAAGGTTCCTTTTGTTTTAGGTTGACTTCTGTGATTTTTTTCCTGCCTTACTACCTCTTTCTTAGTTGCCTCTGACTGCTGGGCTTATTCTTGCATTCCAGTTGTGGAGTTGTTGATCTACTTCATCTTTTTCTTTTCCTGATGTCAAACAGTAAGGTCTGCTTTGCAGATCTTCGTTTCACCTTTTCTCATCTATTTCCTACCCTCATACCTTAGTTTGAACCCCAATCTATTGTAGTGTGTCTGCAATATGCTTAGATACCGAAAATCCCACCTAATTTTAAACCATGAGTACAATGCTCGTATTATATATATAACTCATTCCCAAATAAATAAAAGATTATAGATTATGTATATGTTCACATAATTAAAAAGTAGGTTATATAAGTCGTAATTGCGCACACACTATGATATGCATTTTAAAACATATCAAAATTATAAAGTGTTAAAGTTATTTTGTTTGAATCTATTTACAAAATACGTAATATATTTTGATTTAAAATAAAATTCATTAGTAAATATTCGTTTAGTAAATAGATTCAAATATTGCAATTTAAAAATAAAATAATTTTCGTTTGATTTAATAAAAGTCATTCCAAATATTTCTGTTAAAATAAATGAGGGACAATAGTTTAATTAGTTAATGTTATATAAGTTTATCTAAAAACAGCAAATGTCCACTTAAGGTTTTCTTTAATTAGTAAAAGTACTTTTTAATTAAATCTAGTTTGTAATTCGAATGTCGACAGGGAAATTAACAAAAGAAATTAATTAATGTTGAATTCCTTTAGACATTCAGATGATTTAATTACAGCTGATAAGTCTGATATATTTTTCTAACGCTCCAGGGCAGTTCTGTTGTTAAATTCTACTATAAAAAGGAGGGTTTTTTTTTGTTCTCCATTCTAATGATTTCTAAGAGAAATCATTATGAGGTCTAATGTTTCTAACCAAAATTATTGTAGTAATTTGTAAATCTTGACATGACGGAGTAGAGCGCAAGAAGGCTATTTCTCTCCGAAATGGTCATATGCTGCCGTAGACCATCGGGAGTTATCACACAAGGAACCCCGGAACTGCTGCTGCTGCCAAAAATATGAACATTTCCAGATTTTGCTGTTAAATTATATAAAAACCTGCCGACCATCAATCTACCTAAAATGCTTTTCCAGAGGTAACCCTAAATTAACCCAAGAGCTCTTGTGATAACTAACATGCTCTAGCTATTTTAAATTGTTTTCTTATATTTCACATAACGTCATTATGTATTTCTTTTAAATATAATCAACATTTTGCTCTCTATCCTTGGGTTAATATTTTCTATTGCTTAAGCTTTCTGTTATTTTATTATGATAATGTGTCAGAATCATCTTTGACCGAGTGAATTATTCCTTTTGTTGAAAATAAGACGCTGCTATGAAGGCATATTTTAAATTTCTAAATAATTTTCCAATTTTATTATCTTGCAAATCACTCATTCGAGGGCGATTCTTTTCTTTAATATATAATATAATCACATAGTTTAAAATCTACATGTTATTGATTTTAATCTAATATGAGAGTATGTGCAGGTCAATAATGAAATGTGTCCCCTAATGCATGATTGCATATATAAATCTATACTTACTTTTTATTAAAATGTGTCCCCTAATGCATGATTGCGTATATAAATCTATACTTACTTTTCAAACCAACAAGCATGCATTTTCCTATTTTAATTACCATGTTCTACTTTAATTACAAAGTTCATCATTGATGTAGAGAATGTGCAGACCCTTTTAAAAGAATTTCTGGGAATTTCATTGGGCATTTCTCTTAATCCAAGTAAAACCCATTCAGTATGTTTTATATACACTAGTCTCGTATTGCTGGTAAATGAATTGGTTGTTGAGACCGCTTTGTTTTACTTTTCCGAGGATTCTTTACATGGCCAAGTCCGTTCTCTGAACTTGTTGCGATTTCAGGCAGAGTGTGTCCCACAAATGACACACCTGGGAATTAAACACAATCGTCACCCAGTCGCTAAGTTTCTGCTGTTCATAAAAATACTTTTCTACAGGTTAGCGGTGAGATGCCCTCCGTAATCATTCTGGATCTTCAATATTGTTTTATTTTATATTTATTTTACAAAGCATCCGTGACTTAAACATGTCACACCCTCCAACTTTAATAAATACATTATCAGCAATACTGACCTTCCAATGTAACTTTATTATTATTATTATTATTATTATTATTATTATTATTATTATTATTATTATCGAATAAATGCTTTGATCACATTTCCACTTTGTTGCTTAGTAAGCTTTTGTCCATGGTATTCTCAAAAGCAATAAATATTTTAGAACACTTAATTTTCAAATATTTTCTTAAACTTGTATAATTGCTCAAAGCACCTCGCACATGTTCCTATCTCATCAGGCACATCATCGTAATGCTATTAGCCCAAGGAATAGAATATATCACTTTGCTTTAAAACCTTTTTGTCATTTATTGGAATATAATGCCCACAATTATTTAATACGCGTCCCTCTCTCATATAAGCAGACAGTGGCATTATATATATATATTTTATATAAATAAATTTTGTGAAATTATTTAAAACTAAATTTGATCTCTTATTTTATTTGATTCCTATCACTGTCTTGGTCTATATATATATTTTCTGCATTTCTTTTGTAAATCCATAGACATTAATTAGCCACCCAAACTTCTTTTAGTATAGAGTCTTTTGTTTCTCCCTAACCACCAGGCACCGGTCAAGAGTTATACTAGTTGTGGCTTCAGATGCATTGCCACGTAGATGGTGCTGTGAAATTTGGACTTTAGATTCGAACTTAGTATATCTAAAAGGCAACCTCTCCTAGAATGTTCAATTTCATGTCTGGGATTTGAATTCTGCAGTGTGTTTGCGAGATAGACGATTCTGCCTCTTACATAGTATTTTTTTTCCGGGTCCATGGCTTGCCCAAACGTGGAGCCTCTAATATTTAAACACCCACATCCCTGTAAATCTTAATTATTTAAACACCCACATCCCTGTAGCTTAATTTTAGCATTTTGTTTCGTATTTAATCACTCAAATCCTTTATATTTTTGATATATAATATTTTTCAAACTCTATATTATTTATTTGCGTGTATATTTCATATATTTTGTTTGACTCCGGCATTCAATTACTTATGCTGTATAATCAGAACTTGTCCAAACTTGCTATAGTGCGATACGAGCCATCTGTATTTATCTGTATTTATTGTTTCACTTAAGTCACGCTATATATGCATGGCGTGAATTACTTAAATATTGTCTCAAGTGAATATTGTGACAATCTATGAATATTTCAAATATAGTATTTTTCTATCAAAATAAAGTTTTATCGGCTCAGTGCACAAGATAGCATAATAATAATTTTGTATGGTAATGACCTAGATATGTAATAGGCTATTGTATGGAATTCAAAAAATTTAATCATAAATAAAATGTTATCAATAAAAAAATGTGAATGTTTTAACGAGTGCCCATAGTTAAATGGAATAGTTTTTAAAATTCATTTTGGAAAGCTAAGAGTCTATGGATCCTTTTAACTGGTGACATGGCGCCCAAGGGTAATTTCACTAAACGGAGTTACTTCTAAAATAAATTTTGTCACTAGGCTAAATTATTTTGTATATAATTTGTTTTTTCCCAGTGTGTGTGAATTTTTCTTAGACCAAATAATGAGACGTGAATCAGATCAATAATTATGTAAATAAAAATATATGTATGCTAATCTTAAATAAGAAGGAACGAAATAAGTATACCCTGATCTAGTGAATGTTAACATATATAAATAAAAATTGCTTGAGTTTAAAAATATATATGTTAGCGAAATATTTTGACAGATAGAATTTAAGAGATTTTTTATATATACGGGAAGTTAAAAATATATATGTTGGCAGCAGATTTAAACAAGAAATTTTTGCAGTAGTAAAAGGGTAGTAGTTTGGGTTTTTAATGATAAACATAAAAGCAGTAATTAGGCCAACAGAACCGAGAGGTAGATAGCCTGTTAGCCATTAATAAAATTTGAAATCAAATGTAATAATCGTAGAGAGTCAAACAAGGAAAATATAATAATAGTATTTTTTAACTGTATTAGTTTTAGTAAGTTCAACGTAAAACAGTTTAAAAGTTTTCTTTATCAGTGCTATACATTGTGTTTTAAAAGTACACCAATTCGTTCAAAAAAAAAATTTGTTTAGGATAATATAGTTAGCAGTAAAATAAAATAGAAGTCATTATCATCATCGATCACGTTAACATCCAAGGCCATGGAAAATACGGATACTAATGAGGTCCATTTCTGGACTATTATAGAATTGTTTAAGCAAGGTGAAGAAAGAGTGAAAAGATGGGAAGAAGGAAGCCGAAGGAGAGGTGAGGAACTTAGAGCGCTGTACAAACTCTTCCCTGGATGGCAAGATATGGCAGATAAACTCCTGAACCAGAAAGTTGAGACAAATGATTCAGCAAAGAAGACTGATACACCAGAACTGGGACCTCGAACTCAGCCAACCAAGCTCAACACTAAAATATTTCATGAAGTTAAAGAATGCCCCAAACTTTCTTTGGAAAGAGTACTTCCATTAAATGATATCCGAGACTTAGGAAATCAAACCCAGCTAACCAAGCTCAACACAAATGTTTCATGAAGTTAAAAAATATCCCAAACTTTATTTGGAAAGAGTACTTCCAGCAAATGATATCCGAGACTTAGGACATCCAACCCAGCTAACCAAGCTGATCAATATTAAAATATTTCATGAAGTAAAAAAATGTCCCAAACTATAATTAGACAGGATATTTCCAGCCAAGAATGTACGAGACCTAGGGATTCAAACCCAGCTAACCATGATTACCACCAACATCAAAGTACTTAAAGAAAACCAGGAAAATATCCCACCTGATATAGCAAGAATATATCGAATAAAGGAAATAGTGAAAACAATGATGGCACTGGATTTCAGCCGATGGGCCAAGATGCCACCCGATAAGTCAAATAATTGCGACAGCCTAAAGTTGCAGTTATTAACAACCACTCTGGAGTTCAGTCCCTGGGCTAAAGAACCACCAGACAAGGTAAAGAGGCCTAATAATCGGAGACTGCACTTATTAAAATACAAAGGCAGTTATCACCCACCCGACCCAGGATTATAGTAGTTTTTTTAAAAACAACAACAAAAAAAAATGGACATGTCACAGGATAAACAAAAAAGGAGATTGGATATAAACAATGTTAAACTATTAGATTTGTTAAATAAAATTTTGTTGAAGGGGGGAGATAATAGAAAATGTTCGCTAGATGGTAGATTTATTAATATGATCCGGGTATATAATTCAGTTTTGTTTCTTCATTATCATTATATACTGTACATTATGGGTTATCTTGTAAATTTTTTTATGCAGGCTTCATAGGTGGAAACCTGTTGTAAGATTTTTTTTTAACAATTCTTTTTGTTTCATCACTAAGGGAATGTGAAACAGTAAGGTCTGCTTTGCAGATCTTTGTTTCACCTTTTCTCACCTATTTCCTACCCTCATACCTTAGTTTGAACCCCAATCTATTGTAGTGTGTCTGCAATACGCTTAGATACCGAAAATCCCACCTACTTTTAAACCACGAGTACAATGCTCATATTATATATATAACTCATTCCCAAATAAATAAAAGATTATAGATTATGTATATGTTCACATAATTAAAAAGTAGGTTATATAAGTCGTAATTGTGCACACACTATGATATGCATTTTAAAATATATCAAAATTATAAATTGTTAAAGTTATTTTGTTTGAATCTATTTACAAAATACGTAATATATTTTGATTTAAAATAAAATTCATTAGTAAATATTCGTTTAGTAAATAGATTCAAACATTGCAATTTAAAAGTAAAATAATTTTCATTTGATTTAATAAAAGTCATTCCAAATATTTCTGTTAAAATAAATGAGGGACAATAGTTTAATTACTTAATGTTATATAAGTTTATCTAAAAACAGCAAATGTCCACTTAAGGTTTTCTTTAATTAGTAAAAGTACTTTTTAATTAAATCTAGTTTGTAATTCGAATGTTGACAGGGAAATTAACAAAAGAAATTAATTAATGTTGAATTTCTTTAGACATTCGGATGATTTAATTACAGCTGATAAGTCTGATATATTTTTGTAACACTGCAGGGCAGTTCTATTGTTAAATTCTACTATAAAAAGGAGGGTTTTCTTTTGTTCTCCATCCTAATGATTTCTAAGAGAAATCATTATGAGGTCTAATGTTTCTAACCAAAATTATTGTAGTAATTTGTAAATCTTGACATGACGGAATAGAGCGCAAGAAGGCTATTTCTCTCCGAAATGGTCATATGCTGCCGTAGACCATCGGGTGTTAACACACAAGGAACCCCGGAACTGCTGCTGCTGCCAAAAATATGAACATTTCCAGATTTTGCTGTTAAATTATATAAAAACCTGCCGACCATCAATCTACCTAAAATGCTTTTCCAGAGGTAACCCTAAATTAACCCAAGAGCTTTTGTGATAACTAACATGCTCTAGCTATTTTAAATTGTTTTCTTATATTTCACATAATGTCATTATGTATTTCTTTTAAATATAATCAACATTTTGCTCTCTATCCTTGGGTTAATATTTTCTATTGCTTAAGCTTTCTGTTATTTTATTATGATAATGTGTCAGAATCGTCTTTGACCGAGTGAATTATTCCTTTTGTTGAAAATAAGACACCGCTATGAAGGCATATTTTAAATTTCTAAATAATTTTCCAATTTTATTATCTTGCAAATCACTCGTTCGAGGGCGATTCTTTTCTTTAATATATAATATAATCACATAGTTTAAAATCTACATATTATTGATTTTAATCTAATATGAGAGTATGTGCGAGGTCAATAATGAAATGTGTCCCCTAATGCATGATTGTGTATATAAATCTAAACTTACTTTTCAAACCCGCAAGCATGCATTTTACAAAGTTCATCATTGACGTCGAGAATGTGCGGACCCTCTTATTTTATTTGATTCCTATCACTGTCTTGGTCTATATATATATTTTCTGCATTTTTTTTGTAAATCCATAGATGTTAATTAGCCACCCAAACTTCTTTTAGTATAGTCTTTTGTTTCTCCCTGACCACCAGGCAGCGGTCAAGGGTTATACTAGTAGTGGCATCAGATGCGTTGTCACGTAGATGGCACTGTGAAATTTGGACTTTAGATTCGAACTTAGTATATCTAGAAGGCAACCCCTCCTAGAATGTTCAGTTTCATGTCTGGGGTTTGAATTCTGCAGTGTGTTTGCGAGATAGATGATTCTGACTGTTACAATACTTAATATTCTGTCTATGCCTCTCTCTAACCTAGTTATCCTTGCTTTCATGTTTTTTCCCTTGTCACGGTAATATGTTCAACCATCTCTGGGTCTTTAAACTTGACTTCTGTATCAATTTCTTTCATTCTGCTTTGTCGTCTAGTTATGAAATATTTTCATGAAGGACTGCTTCTCCTGGATCATTATTGTATCAATTTCTTTCATTCTGTTTTGTCATCTAGTTATGAAATATTTTCATGAAGGTCTGCATCTCCTGGATCATTATCCTCTGAGTCCTGTTCCATTGGTTTTGCTGACTTTTGAGTGTCACTCTGTAATCTATATGTTCATCCTTTATCCTCTGAAAAAAAAATTTTCCCCTTTCTAAAAAAATGCCTTATTTTGCTCATTCTTATTTTATTTTCATACAAATTAACCCTATTAACCATCCTTAGCATGAAGCTCATGTTTAATGTGTTATGTATTTGTTGCATGTTGCGACCACTTATCCAATCTGCAACAGAGAAATGAACAAAATGTTATTCTACATTTTAATCATTTACAAAAATACTGCATCTCCCAAGGTCTTGGTGTTGACCTGATATTCACAAACAATATTTCAAAAAAATTTTTTTTGGTTTTGCTTGTCTCGTCTTTTGTTTTTATATAATCAAAAAAATACACTGAGCACAAACAAAACAAAAAACTATTTCCATAGACTGGAGTCACATCCTACTTTGCACACAGATAACTTATAGCACCATCACTTTTTTTAGATTATATGCAAAGAATATTTGATTATACTTATATTTTGCATGACAATGTGAAGTTTTCAGTAAGTTGAGCAAAGTGATTGCAAAGCCCCTCATTGGGTGCAAGATTATATTGAAAAAACTGTACTGGTCAAGTTTTAGTTGAGTAACAAGGCCAGGTCAAGCAGAGGCCCACAACCAATGGGTGTATGGTTATTTATGTTGTTTAAACCCCTATCTGAACCTCCATGTCTCAATCATCCAACCAATATCCTTGATGATACAAAGATATTCCTCCCAATATTTCACAGTTTAGCTCAGGGATCAAACATGGGTTTCTATCTTAGGTTTTCCACAGCTCACGCTTATAATACCAGGCAGTTTTCAGTCTTACATTAACCATTGATTGGTATAAGTATATAAATATTGACTTATATTAATTATACAAACGACTATTCAAAAATATGAGGAAATGAAGTGTGTATAAAAATGGAGATGAGATAGCTAGCATTTTATTTACATTAAATACATCTTTGATTAACAATTAATATGAACTGATAATAGTTTTGCTGATATTGCCCTAATATAGGTGGTGGTGATTAAAAAGGTATACATTGCCTTTCAGTGCAGGTGCTATGTTTGCAGGCCCATTCTACTTATATTTTTTTATATTTATATTAGTAAGAAAGCTTGTGGGTGGATTTGAACATAGGCAGCTGGAGATCACAAATTTGAAGCTATGATATCTTATAATAATGAATGTATTGAAATATAGGGTACTATCTGCACCCTCAGAGATCTATTGGTTGTGAATGGATGACAGATCGGCTTTTGCGATCTGAGATAAGCCACGATGTGTTAACTTTCAATTTAAATTGACAAATTCAGTTTATAAGCCTCATCTCTGGGAAAAATTTTATTCAGGGTCATGGACTTATCAATGTGCATCATGGCTGTTCGTCCATCTCTAGGAAAAAAAGACATGTATAAATATGTTTATTTTTTTTTTCAACAGGAGAAATATTTTGTAGCCTACATGTTGGAGTGCCATTTCTGGGGAGGGGGGATATACATATATTTTCTGCATCAATGTGCAGTCAGTTTAGTGCCATGGAATTAATTGGTGTGCTCCACAATTGAGCATCCATCTCCATCAAGGAAATGTTCAGGGTCACGGACTTATTAACATGCTTCATGACTGGACATCCATCTCCAGGGGAAAAAAAATTTACATATATAATTTTTTTTTCAACAAGAAAGTTTTTACATATACAAAACATTCTGTTCAGACTCGTGGAGAAATAATTCATAACTCACATGTTATAGTGCCATCTCTGGGAAAAAAAAATTTATACATGTTTCATGCTAAAGTGCACTCAGTTCAGGGCCTTGGTATTAATTGATGTGCCCCATTATTGGGCCCCATCTCCAGGAAAAAAATTAACTTATGTAATGGTCATATTTGTACATTCATGCAACAGAACCCAGAGTTTTGGAAAATTATCCCAAAGCTGATCTAAATAAGGGGTTGAGACTTCATATCAGATCGCATCCCAGTTCCTTCATCGATGCACCCTGATTTAGTACTTTATGGATGACAGATATGTTGTTACTCTTGGCTTCTTTTAGTTTGCATGCCAGCAGTAAAGGATTGAGTATAAGACTCGGGGAATTTATGAATATTTTAATAAATTAACTAAATACACATATATGGCTGATGAAATAATGTATATATTAATAATTAACACTAAAGTAAAATAGATTTCAATAAGATTTAGGATGGGTTGTGAAGAACACACTAAACACTTTTACAATTAAATATATTTAATTATGAAAATATAAGTTAAATAATATAAAATCGAAGTGCATTGGGATTTACATTCGCATGTTTTTTACAATTATGAGTGGATTTAGAAACCAGGTCTCATCTTTAGAATGCACTTTAAATCATTTAATTTTAGTTTATTACAATTATTATTATCTATGGTTTATACTCATGCCTGAATTATGCTATGCCATTCCTATGGGGTTTGCTAAGAGTTAAGTTTACAAGAAAGACATGACAAATATAACTTATCTATTAATGTTACATATAGAGCAATAAATATGTTCTCTATACTGATTATTTAAATAAACTAGATCCGGTGTTAGACTAACTGATGAGTACTGGTTCAGCACGAAATGTGTATATTGAAGATCATTTGATTTTTTACATGTATGTCGTCATGTGTATCATATATACATGATAGATTGGATAGATAAACATTCAAGTCCCTTATAATTACATTAAGTTTAGTATAGATAATACGCATACGTACATTTAAGTATTATATATGTATAAGTATTTATTTGTAAGTTTATGATGTGACAAAAATTGGCCAAATCAGGAAAACCCTCAGATAAGTATATCAAATTTTTATTGATTATCATTTTTTATTGATTGTTATTGATTACAGATTTCAGTTTTCTTAAATTTAAATGGCCCAGATTTTATTTCTACTACTAGTATTGTAACTGGTAAGTCCAGTAACTGCTATTTTGACAGTTGCATGTATTTGAATAATTTAAATAAAGTTTGGATTTTTTTGAAGACATTCATTTTTTTTTTGCACATAATTTTAGATTATGGAAATAGTCTAACATAATTACAAATATATGAATATTACTTAATAATAATAAAAAGAATGACATCTTTGAATTTTAAATGTTATATTATTATCACAAAAGGAGCTTTCCATTTTATTGTCCTTTAGTGTAACTTAAAATAATCATTTATTACCAAAAGTATATAAAATTTTCATGCTTAGTATTCAAACTCCCATTCTTTGCTTAGTTTCAGTATTTTTTCTTAGAGAACTGGTGTTCATGTGCATTCAGCAACCATCTTTAACTCCATTTTGTCCATCAAGTTTTAATTTTAGGTTCAGATAGCTTTAAGGATTTAAACACAAGACACCTTGGTTGAACACTTAAATATATCATAAGCCAGTTCAGCAACTATATATTTTTAATACTTTCATTTCTTCAATAACTATTGGCACCTTGACCCCTAGCAAAGAGTCTAACAGTAAACCTTTAAACTTCTAGCATAATCGATAAGACAGAAGCATTCTCCACCTTATTTTCATCTAATGTAACCTAAATTAAACAGGAATAATCAGAATCATATAAAATTTTTATCTTCATACTTCAAACTCCTACCTTTTCACCAGTTTCTGCTGAATGTCTTTAGCAAAGCATTTTACAATCATCTTTAACTCCACATTGCCTGTTAAATACTATGGTTCAATAGTTATATGATTCTTGTAATCACTAATTGCTTTAGTTTATTTTGGATGGCAATAAAGTAGGAAACATTTTTGCTTATTCATTAAACTGGATGTGAGGTGTTTTTTTTTGTTACACTCCTAACCAAGGCAATAGGGTGGCCATAGTTGGAAGAACTGAATGTTCTAATATATTGTAATGGATAAATAGTTTGATATGTAAGACACCATTACATAACAAATCTAAATTCATTTCAATAACAATTGTAATTTAATATTGGGCTGCAGAAAGGAGTTTGCTATTAACTGAAAGGAGACCCTTTGATTTCTCTTGGAGGCCTTAAAGGAACTGAGCAGAGCAAATTCCTACTGTCCATTCCATACATTCTTGTTGTTGCAGCTGTTCTTACTATGTGATTATTCATATAATATACGAACATGGATGGGCTGCTCACCAACATGCATTAGCCAGTGTGGTGAGTTTATTGGCTTTTTAACTCTGAGTTTAAGATCAAGAAGCACCATGGTCTTTCTTCTCGTACCTGATAAGGTTAGAATGAATGTTTGTGTAAATGGATAAATATTTTTCCAATACATATATACAATTATGACAGGCAAAAATAAAGCATGGCCCTTATTACCAGGAGGCTGTAAAGTCACCAACCAAGGCAGAGGTTGGTGGCAGAAGGGGGAGGGTGCATAGAATCCCCTGATTGCAGACCCAGGCTGTCATTTGATGATGACTTTTTATTTAGGTACTTACAACTGCAGATCACTTTCAAGTCAGCAGGCTGTAAAGTCACCAATCAAGGCAGTGGTTGGTGGCCGAAGGCAGAGGGTGCTAAGAATCCCCTGATTGTGGACCCAGGCTGCCATTTGATGATGACTTTTTATTTAGGTACTTACAACTGCAGATCACTTTCAAGTGAAGGAAGATTGCAAGAATTAGAAGAAGAACTGTCTTATATATTGGACTTTGTGAAATTAGAAGAAAAGGTGAAGAGACAATTGATTTAAAAAGTGGACATATATTCTATTATAAAGGCACAAATATTGCAAATACAAGTGAAGTAGGATTCATTATAAATAAAAAAGTGGAATAACAATATTGTGGAGATTGATGGTGTATCGAACAGAGTGGCAAGATTTGTTATACAACTTAATAGCAGATACCAAATGCAGATAATTCAGGTTTATGCCCCAACGAGTTCTCATAGTGATGAGGTGGTAGATTTTTATATGGATGTATAAAAGGCTTTTGATCAGAGTAAACAACATTTTAAAATTGTTATGGGATACTTTAATGCTAGAATTGGTAAACAAATGAAAGATGAAAGTGTTGTAGCTAATTTTGGTTATGGTAATACAAATGAAAGAAGACATAGACTTGTGGAGTTTGCAGAAAAAGAAAAACGTTATATTATGAATTATTTTTTTGAGAAAAATGTTAAAAAGAAATGAACATGGAAGCATCCAAATGAAGGTACATCAGAATTGGATTATATTTTGACTAATAGGAAATACGTATTTCAAGATTGTAATGTACTTAATAAATTTAACACAGGAAGTGATCATCGATTAGTAAGATGTAATATACGTGTTAATGTAAAACTAGAGAGACAAAAATTATTAAGAAAAACAATATTTACAGTTGATATTTCTAATCTTCAGAAACATTCCAATGAATTGAAATTAGAAATTGGTTTCAAGTATTAGTAGATTCTGAACATGACTCAGATTTGAATAAATTTAATATGAAAATAACTGATACACTTTTAAAAACTGCAACAAAGATAGCTGGTAGAAAAAAGCAGCAATTGACCAATAAAATTTCTACTGAGACTAAAGAATTTATGAAGAAAAGAAGGAATATGAAGATATACAAAAATGATGCATTAAAAAGAATTGAATATTTCGAATTTTGTAAAATAGTGCAGAAAAGAGTTGAAAATGATATAAGAAAGTATAACTGTGAACTAGTAAGGAAAGTTGTAGAAGAAAATAAAAGTCTCAAGAATGTAAAATAACATTTTGGTATTGGTAGGAAATTTATATCTGCAATAAGAAAAAAAGATGGAATTATTACTAAAAAGAGAGATGACATCATGAAATTGGTAGAAGATTTTTATCAAGAATTATATAGTAGTAAAGAACAAGTACCTCCTATATCTAGTCCTAAAAAAGACATGACATCATGAAATTGGTAGAATATTTTTATCAAGAATTATATAGTAATAAAGAACAAGTACCTTCTGTATCTATTACATCTTCTGAATTGCCCAGAATTTTAAATGAAGAAGTGAGACATGCAATTAAATGTATGAAGAAATTAAAGGCTCCAGGTAGGGGTGGAATTATAATTGATATATTAAAAGAAGCAGGTGAAGAAATATAATTTTTTTTTAGCAAAGTTATATACCAAATGTTTAAATGATAAAGATGTATCAGATGATTGGAAGAATGCAGTAATAATATTAATATTTAAAAAGGGTGATAAAGAAGATATTAGAAATTACAGACCTGTCAGTCTTTTATCAGTTTTATATAAAAAAAATTCCCAAGATAATTACAACTCATCTACAGAGAACATTGGATTTCCATGAACCAAGAAATCAAACTGGATTTAAAAGTGGTTTTAGTACAGTAGATCATATCCAGGTATTGAGAGAAGTTATAGAAAGGACAAATGAATATGAGTTGTCATTATGTTTTGGATTTGTAGATTATGAAAAGGCATTTAATTCTATAAACATTTCTTCAGTGATTAAAGCATTGGATCATCAAGGTATAGGTTCAGGATATTGTCATATTTTAAAGAATATTTATAAAAATGCAACAGCAATAATTAGATTACATAATGATACTGGGAAAGTCAACATTGAGAAAGGTGTAAGACAAGATGACTCCATATCTCCAAAAGTTTTTACAGCAGTGCTGCAAGAAGTGTTTTGTGGATTAAAATGGGAAACTAAATGAGTGAAAGTAAATGGAGATTATTTAAGTCATTTAGATTTCGCAGGTGATGTAATTGGTTTTGCAAATAATGCTTCAGAGCTGCAGGAAATGTTGCAGGAGTTATCAGATGAAAGTAGGACTAAAGATAAATGTTAAAAAGACTAAAGTAATGTTTTAATCGATTTGCTCAAAATATGAAAATAAAGATTGATTATGATGAATTAGAAGAAGGTAACAGTTACAAATACCTTTGTCAGATCATTAGTACAGATGGAAACATAATGGAGGAAATTAATCATAGAATTAAACTTTGTTGGAGTGCTTTTGGTAGAAATAACTTGATACTAAAAGGAAATATGCCTATGTGTTTGAAAAGGAAGGTTTTTAACAAATGTGTTTTGCCAGTTCTTACTTATGGATCTGAGACTTGGAGACTTAATAGAAGAGCAATACAGAGACTTCAGACTACTCAAAGAAGTATGGAGAGATATACGTTGGGAGTAACAAGAAGAGGTTGAAAACACAATATATGGGTAAGAGAACAAACAGAAGTTACTGACCTCATTGAAAAAATTAAAAGATTGAAGTTGGGCTGGCCATATTGCTAGAAGAGATGATAATAGATGAACAATTGAAATTTTAAACTGGATTCCAAGAGATTGTAAAAGACCCAGAAAGAAACCACATATGAGATGGATGGATGAAATAAGAAAGGGTGCAGGAGTGATGTGGAGAAGAGAAGCTAAAGATCGGAGAAGATTGATTAAACTTGGATAGACCTTCATCCTGCAGTGGATTGATAATTGTTGATGATGATGATGTTGATGAATTAATATAAGAAAATACCAAAGAAAGAAGTTAAGTTTACTAGTAAAGTTACAATTACAAACAAATATTGGAAGTTATGAATTGCAAAATGACACTATTCCAACTAATAGTAAATCTTAAAATAAGAAACCAGTTTATCCAGCATGAGTTATGTTTGTGTACCTATGAATTTGGCATATCAATATTTTTTAATTTATAATTCAAATAATAATCAATAATAAAAGAAACTAAAATATTTTTTTCTTAGACAAAATAATTTATTTATAAAATAAAATAACAGTTACGTCATTCTAACAGTTAGCAATATTTAAATTTGTATATAAAATTAACAAACACATGTATGATCAACAATCTGAGATATTGCCAAAACAAACTAAGCTATCTTTATCTCAATATTTTGTATCAAAGTAACCTTTACATTGAGGGCTATTAAATTAAGTAATGTGGGATATGCTTGTTATATATAATCTTAATTTTCTACTACAATATTGTAAAAAACAGCATAAAGTAATAAATATTCTGAAAATTTTTTATAAAATATTTAATTACTAATTTTTTATCATTGTGGTATTATTTACAAAGATCCAAACATGCCCATACTTAAGAAAGTATTCACTACTAAAATAAAATCATTATAAAATAAAGCCATAGGAATTTATAACTGGAACTAATAAATAATAGCAAGCTAAGAATATTGATAAAATTTCAGCTGTCAATACATACATTATCACTCAAATCTCATATACCTCAGTTATCAATACATACATTATCAGTCAAATCTCAATATAAAATAAATATTCATCACTGTTTAAACAATTATTATTTAAAATTATAAATATAATTAAATAACACATATATTTCATAATCTGTATTTAAATGTGACATCTACAAACTAAAATAAATTATCATTTATTATGCATGTATTATACATTATACTTAGAATATTTTGAAAATATTACTTGTATATAGCTTTGATAATTATGCACATATTGATTGATCCAATATTTAAGAATTTGCAATTAAAAATCATTAATATCAGCATAATATTTATGTAAAAAAGAACATTTTTATGAATAAAAAATATTTAATAAAGATTTATAAGTTGTTTTGTAATTTAAACTTTTTTATTTACCATTAATGTTATCCACAGTTATAGCAGATTATCTCTTTCATAATAATTATGCTTCATTTGAAATATAGAAGATAGACCTAAATGAAGATGTAGAAAAAAGTCATGATTTTTCAGCAGTTTATGATTATAATGTAATCCTATTGATGATAACTGAAAACATGAAGGAAATTCTTGGGATAAAAACTGCTTATTTACAAGTTTATTTTAAGAGATTAAAATTCAATATTTTTATTTTTAAAATTCAGCAACCAATGACTTTGTTCACATGCTCAAAACAGTTTTCTTGGTAAGAAATTATTTTTGCATACTTGCCAATAGAATAATAAATAATGCTTGTCTTTTTTTAAATTATTTAAAACTAATAGTTCATTTTTTAAAAATACTATTTTACATTAGGCAATTGATTTTTTTTTTTAAGTTATCATTGAATAAAATCATTTATTTATAAAAGTAGTGTATAATGTCTTTCAAATAATAACAACAACAACTCAATATTTTAAAATATTAATGATGTCCCACGTTTAAATTAATAAAATTTCTTGCTTTACATTTACTTAATTTATATAGCAATGGACTATATTCTAAAGAAATATACTATTTCATTAACAGCCCTTTCACAAAGAGAAATTTTATTATATTTAACAACTGTGTTTATTTTTAAAAAATGAAAATTTTTCTGATCTTTTTTTTAAAAAAAATTATAAACTCTAGTCATAACTGAGTTAACATTTTATATCTTACAAAAAAAAAATGTCAGATGTCACATAACCTTATTTAACAAGCTTGTATTACAAATGTTATATATAGAGCTTGCAAATAAGCTCTTAACAAGTTTTGCAGAATATCCCCAACCCCAGACTGGTTTCTGCTACTGGTGTCCTCAGTGAGGTGCTAGGATATTCAAGCATTAGGTTAAAAATACCAGGACAAGCCCAGAACTTTATCTAATGGATAAATATTGGAAGACATATGGATGTCTGAAAATTTCAGATTTAAATTGCTGGGCTTATCCTGGTATTTTTAATCTAATGCTTGAATATCCTAGCACCTCACTGAGGCCGCCATTAGCAGAAACCAGTCTGGGGTTGAAGATATTCTGTAAAGCTTGTTAAGAGCTTATTTGTGAGCTCTATATATAACATTTAATATCTTATTAATTTTAATTCAAATACATAACAGTTAAACAAAATATGTATCCTTAATATTTAAATATAAATGAACTAAATGTAAACATTTATGTACATTCAGAATACTAAAGAGAAAGTATAGATGGTCCAATTTTATTTTTAAAAAATAATAAAAATTGGTGATGTTTAGAATTTGAAGTTTTTTTAATTTTACTAAAATTCTAACAATATAAACTACTTCACTTAGTTTATTAACCATCAATAAAATTAAAATCAAAAACAAATAACACTTATTTTTAAGTCCAAACTTAACATATTTTCAATATGAGTCAATAATTATATTCCATTGGTTTATCAATTTATTCTTATAATATTTATTGTTTTTATTCAGAAGAAATATAACATATTGATATCATATAAGACCAATTTTCTGACAGTCACTTCGACAAACTATAAATTTCATTTTACCCAGTATTTCTAAGCATTCATCACTGTGAACATTTGTTCTACTTTGGAATCCAATATGATTAATGTATTCATAGATAAAATGCCATACTCATGATTTCTTATTTTGCAATAACAAAACCATTTTTTTTATTGCACTTACTTTCACCTACAAACACAAATACTTCTACATCTATATGAAGTTTCATAAAAAAAAAAAAAGACTAAATTTTATTGTGTGTGGTATTATTAAATACTTCTAACTAAATCATTTTATATTTTTACTTGTGCCTCTTTATGTTTATTCTTTCAAAACATAATTTTGGTATCAACATCAAAATCCATTGCAACACTTGTAAAAAAATTTGAGTCTCCCAGCATTTTCATATCAATCTCACAATCATCTATGATTTGATCATTAATTTTAGATTTTCTTATAATTTCATCATCAAATCTACATTTATCAATGCCTATTATTATTTTCACAAAAGTTTTCCTTCTCATCATCAATTTTGAATTCACCTATACAAACTAAATTATCTATAACTGATTCAATACTACTTACCTCAAATTTACATTCATCAATAGCTACTATATTAACTTTAGACTCTTTAATTATATTTGTACTATCAACCATTTCTTCTAAAGAAATATCTATTTTAACTTTTTTTTTCAAAATCTTTTGTCAATCCTTTCTTCTACTTTTTGAACTTTTATCACTTATCACTACAGCCCTCTAATGGTTCTTTCATTTCAAACTGAACTTTTACTCTTTATTCTTTTTCTACTTTAAAACCCTCCATTATTGTTCTATTAAATTCATACATTTTCTGTTGCAGGTTTTTGTTCATTTTCTCTATTCTCTGTTGACTTTTTAGCAAATTTTCATTCATTTGAGTCATTCTTTGCATATTTTTATTCATTTTCTGTTGCAAATTTTTATTCATTTGTTTTTTATTCATTTTCTGTTACAATTTTTTTTTTTTTTCATTTGACTCTTACTTTGATCCATTCTTTGCCCCAATCATTGCATATTTTTATTCATTAAGTCATACTCTGCAGCGATTGACTAAATATTTCCATATCTTCTTTCTTTTCACCTATTTTTATTGGTTATATTTTCTCTAATTACAATATGAAATTCCTTAAAAGTTATCTCAGGACTTTCTGGTTCCACTATTTCAACTTGTCTCTCAGGATTAGCACTACTAACGTCCTTTTCTTGACCACTGTCTTTTTCTCTATCTCCACTTAAATTTTGTTTCATTAATATAAATAACTTAAACATTAATTAGTTTTCTTTCAAGAATAGAAATAAAACCAAATGAATTCTCTTCATTCTATTTTCATCAAAACCGTCAACTAAAATTTTACTTTATTCCTTAATTTTAAATGAACACAATATATATTTTATAATAAAGAAAAATATATGTGGTTTTATAATATTCAGGCTTATATCTTTTAAATGTTAAAAAAAAGCAATCATTGAATTTTTATAAATTAATCTTGATAATTAATATAAGAAAATACCAAAAAAGGAATTTAAATTTACTAATTAAAGTTACAATTACAAACACATTTTGGGAAATTATGAATTACAAAATGAAACTATTCCAACTAATACTAAATCTTAAAATAAAAGACAAATTTATCCAGCATGAGTTATATTTGGATATCTATTAATTTGGCATATCAATATTTTATAATTCAAATAATAATCAATAATAAAAGAAACAAAATATTTTTTTCTTAGACAAAATAATTTATTTATAAAATAAAATAACAAAAATGGTTGGTGTAACAGCTACCAATATCTAAAATTAATACATAAAATTAACAAACACATGTATGATCAACAATCTGAAACATTTCCAAAACAAACCTAGCTCTCCTTATCTCAATACCTGTTTTCATAATAACCCACTGAGGACTATAAAATTAAGCAATGGATAAAATGCTTGTTATACATAATCTTAACTCTCTACTACAATGTTCTAGGTAATGGCATAAAATAACATATGTTCTGAAAACTTCATATATGAAGTATTTAAATATTAAATCTTCATCATTGCCATATTTATAAAGATCCAAACATCACCCATGCTTAAGAAAGTGTTCACTACAAAAATGAAATCATTATAAAATAAAGCCATATGAATTTATTACTGGAACTAACAAATTATATCAAGCTAAACATATCTATAATATCTCAGTTGCCAATACATACAGTATCAGTCAAATCTCATAAATATATAAAATAAATATTCATCAACATTTTAACCATCACGCATCACATGATCACCATTTTTTGGGCTTACACAATCTGTTTTTTTACATAGACAAAACTATATAATAGCTGTCGCTCAGTGTAAAACATTATTGTATTTTCTTTTGTGATTCAAACCTTTATAGTTGACTAAAAAGTAAAAGGTGGTTGCTGGAGGGTTGCATTAGATCCTAAGATCTAGATGCAGTGCTCTTAGATCCAAAATTCCTCACTGATGAAAGGCACAAGCTAGAAACTAGTCTGGGGATATTGGATGAGTAGGCACTAGATAGGGATTTTATGCACAAACCTTCCTGCATCCATTGATTACTCTGTTTCGCAGCTGTGTGAAGATTTTTGCCTCTGTGTGTCATCACCATTTAAACAATCATTATTTAAAATTATAAATATAGTTAAATATCACATATATTTCATAATCTGTATTGACATGTGCCATCTATAAAATAAATTATCATTTATTACACATGTATTATTTTGAGCATTATATTTTTAATGATTTGGAAATATTACCTGCATATCACTTTCATAATTAGCACATGCTGATTGGCCCAATATTTAAGAATTGACTATTTAAAATAATTAATATCAGCATAATATTTATGTTAAAAAAATTTTTTTTAGAACTAAAAAATATTTCATAAAGATTTATCAGTTCTTTTGTGATTTTAATTTATTTAATGTTATCCAAAGTTATAAATATAGCAGACTTCTCTTTTTCACTATACTGGTGCTTCATTTGAAGTAATAGAAACTAAATGAACATGAAAAAAAATTATGATTTTGCAGCATTTGATAATTATAATGTAATTTGATGATAAATGAGAACACGAAGAAGTAGATTATTCATTTTAGTCTTGATTCCTAAATTCTTGGGATAAAAACTGCTTATTTATAAGTTCATTTTAAGAAATTAAAATGTTATGTTTTCCTTTTTAAAATTCAGCAACGACAATCTTAGATGACCTTGTTCACATGATCAAAACAGTTTTTTTTTTTATAATAAATCATTCTTGGATTCTTGACAATAGAACAATAAATAATGTTTGTGTATTTTAACATTATTTAAAATTAATTGTCAATTCTTTAAAGTTACTATTTTAAATTAAACAATTGAATTTTTTTTTAAATTGTCATTGACTAAAATCAATTTTTTTTTTTTTTTTATAAAAGTAGTGCATAATGTCTTTCAAATAATATTTCAATATTTTAAAATATTAATTCTGTCACACTTTTAAATTAATAAAATTTCTTTCTCTACATTTACTTAATCTATATAGCAATGAAATATATTCCAAAGAAATATACTATTTCAATATATAATTACTATACTGATTTTACATGTATATAATTGTTCAAACAGGTTTATTTGGCATCAAAACCTTATACTTATTTGAATATTAAGTTTAAATTTAACAAATGAAATGAAATTTAAAATGAGTGTTGAATCCATATATGTATTTCTCCCCACTTAGCATCTCAGGTCTTATTGATAAAGGTAAAATCCAGAAACTGGTCTTAGAATGGAAGTTTCAGTATTAAAAATAGGAATTTGATATACATCAGATAATAAGTTATTATTCTAGCTTATACTAGATTGTAGAAATTGGAGAGTTCTTTTGTCTGTTGAATGTTTTCTGTTTTTTTTTTTTGTTTTTTTTGTTATTCTCTTAGATATGGTAATAAGATGTCTATGGTTGTGAAAGAACTAACAGTACTAAAATATATAACTATTGAATTGGTTTCAGATCTATATAATTGTTCAAATAGTTTGGGTTGGCTTCAGAATGTTATGATGACTTTCAAGTTTTAAATTTAACAGGTAAAAGGAGTTAAAGATTATTGATGAATGCTTAAATGCATTCCATTTTACTCTAAATTTTAGTACTCATTCATAAAGGCAAAACCAGAAGCAATCTAAAGATGAGGGTTTTTGCTATATTATTATTACAAGTCTTTACAATTTATTTTAT
Organism: Epiperipatus broadwayi; assembly: GCA_028023455.1. NCBI lineage: Eukaryota > Metazoa > Onychophora > Udeonychophora > Euonychophora > Peripatidae > Epiperipatus > Epiperipatus broadwayi. The sequence continues at coordinate 160,113 of JAQFVV010000317.1, forward strand.
TCGTAAAACATTATTTTAAAAATCAAATATTTCATTAATGAAAATACTATATTGATAATAATGCATGTTTGTCTTGTAGTGATTGTTAATGGAAATTGATAAATAATACTCTTTACTATATATAGTTATTTATAAACATTATTTGTGTGTATTCATATATCTTTAATTCTGGATGAAATTCCCATTAAGTTTATATTTCTGGATACTATGGAACATAAATAATGTTTTAACAACTTTTTTGCTATTAAGTTGAAATCATTTCTTAAGATTTTGACAAGAAATATAAGACTTATCTGACTATGAAAGGGATAAAATAATTAGTATTTGATTGTTTAGATCTGACTGTCTCAATAATTGTTAGTAAAGATGGAAAAATAAAGTAGCTATAATCAAACATTCAAGATTAATGAAAGGTGGAAATGGACATTTGTAAAGATAGGCCCCAAAATTTACAAAATCACAGTGGAAATCATGCTCACATCTGAATATTTTGATGTCTATCAAAACAGTATTGCTAGTTTTTTGATGTGAATGATACTATACTGAAACAGTGATAGCATATATAAGAATTTAGACCATGAAATATTAGAAATGTTTTATTCATTGTCAAGTCTTGAGAGATATGTTAGTAGAAATCAATATTTTTACTTGTTTGTGAATTCCCATAGAAAATTGATTATATTTGAACATTTTGAGTATCTGAATAAGTGCTGTAAACTTGTTTTCTGCTAGCATTGTTATTTTCCAAGATGATAATGCTTCACTTCATACAGCCCATGCAGTCCATTATGACCTGAAAGATGTAAAAGTAATATTATATATCTTCCTTGATTTCCATCACTTTATAGGCAATTCATGAACAATATATTTTTGTAAATCATTTAATACACTTTTTCTTTTTAAGTCTTGTTTTTGTTTAATTTTATGAATCATTTTTTATTTCAATTTTTGTCCATTGTCATCTTCCTAAGAAATAGCTTCATATTTTTCTAGACATATTCAAATGTTACATCTTATCATCCCAAATTGGGGCAAATAAATAATTTCAAAAATTTCTTGTTTTTATTATTTTCCGAAATTTTGTATTTTTATATACTATATTTTTATCTACTTGCATAGTATTAAAATGAATATTAATACTAATAGGTTTGTTGTTGTTTCTTTTCCCGGTGGCTGTATCTTTTATTTATAATATTGATAGATGCATCCACATAGGTGAATGGATAGATATACAATTGGGCAATTAGACAGAGGAAGATTATTTTTATCATATGAATATATGGAAGAATGTTCATTAGTAGATATCATTAGATTAATAATGCATACCATTAAAAAAAAATTGGAGAAAAAAGTAGTAATAAAATATGTATAATAAAAATGAGGACTTTTTTAAAAAAACAAAAACAAAGAAAGAAGCATTGAATTTTTTAATTAAAGACAGGAATTAGTTTGGCATATGTTGATATTTTTTTAAGGTTATTCAATGAACAGAATTATCTGCAGTTATTTTTACTGATATATATATATATATTTTTGATATTTTTTTAAGGTTATTCAATGAACAGAATTATCTGCAGTTATTTTTACTGATATATATATATATATATATATATATATATATATATATATCAGTATATATATATATATATATATATATATATATAACAAACTAACCAAAGGAAATATATATATATATATTAATTTGCAGAATTATTACAACATTGTTAGTAATTGTTAACTTGAAACAGTAAATCACTCTGGTGTATTAGTGTTTTGCTTTTAAAAAAAAGAGTAATAATCTTAAATAGCTCACTTAATTCAGGATCTTTCTAACAGTTTTGTGTAATTATTTTAAAAACTATTGATTAGTGAACTAAAAAATTAATAATAATTAAATAGCTTTAATGTTTGGGTATTCATAAGAAATTCAAGTATCAGAAGTGATGTTATTCAGCCATGATTCATGGATTTTGAGTTTCACAATTTGTGGCTCTATTGTTCTGCCATTACATGCAGTTGGTCTACTGATTATTTTTTAAATTGAAAACATTATTTGGTGGTTATCAAAAAAAAAACTGAATTTATTTGGAAATTTTCTGATACTGAAAAAAAAATTGATTCATTGTGCTGTAAATTAGACTTAATAAATTTCACTGTATAATGAAGAATTATCCATCATTATGAATTGAAGAGCTATTTTTTTTATTATTATTTTTTAAAATTTTGATGATGGTCAATTATTTTATAATATTGATAAGAAAAGATATTGCAGAATATAATATTAGATATTTTAATGAAAACATTATAATATATATATATTGTGATGGCATTATTATCTGATAAAAACTATTGAAACAGTATGATTTAGCCATCATACAGTTTCACCTATATAACATAGTAGTCTTCATTTTCCTAATTCAAACCCTAGAGGTGCACATATATAACAGTATACTAGGTTATTTAACACATATAGAAACGTATATTTACATGTATATGTGTGTAATTGTATATGCACACACATCTACTATTTTAAATGGTGGTATAAGCATTTTGTAGTATTAGATAAATATTTTTATTTGTGAAAAATTGTATATTTGCACATCTGATTGATATTATTATGTATAATGTATATGCCTTTATGATTTCATATAAAGATTTGTTTTATGATTTTAAGTTATTAAATTTGGTTTAGGCTGTGGACATTGTATATATATGAGAACATACCTATGTATATTTGCGAAGGTAACTGTAATATAATCGGTTTGCTAAACATTACAAGTTTTCTAAATTATTTCCAAACTGCCTTTGAAGTTATTCAATTTACCAAATTGCTAATATTCGCATATAGTCATTAAATCCAGAGGTCTCTTTTCTTAGGTATATGCTAAAGGTCAGCATCTTGAATCTCTTTGAAAAAAAGAAGAAATTCACTGTTTTAAAAAAAAGAAATTCAGAGTTTATGGCTATCTCAATTACTTCACATTAAGCTGAGAGACAAGCTTTGTAAATCTTATAAAATAAAAGTTGGAACAATTAACAAACTTTGACAGTGTCTGCCTGCAATAAATCCAGCTGAACTTTATGAATCTTATGAAATAAAAGTTAGAACAATTAGCAAGCCTGAAATAAATCTAGCTGGTTCATTTGAAGTTGATAAAATTAGTGACTTCTTAAGTTTTAAAGTTTAAAAATAAAGATTTTTTATGGCTTGTGAAAAGGGGGTAAAGAAATATAAAAATCCAAGTTTGAAATGAACAGCATCCATTTTGCTTGACTCTCATGTTAACTTAAATCAAGGCAGTGTGCCCATTTGTTGTTATGGAGACCAGTGGCTAGAGACCGTTATTGCTGCCTCCGCATCAGCTAGAACCGTTTATGGAGAGGGAAGACTCAAACACCAGCCTACCTGAAAGAACAGCCGATGAACCAGCCCATGCGTGTATGTCTAATCCTGTCAAACTGCAAGCTTCATAGTTGAACCACCGGTAATAAATTCTCAACCAAGCTAACCTAATGCTATAGCAATTCTAAATCTTTCCCTAAAGCTAGCTGTAACATATAAGTAATGTACACAAACTCTTAAACTTAAATCTCACAAATTAATTAAACTGTGTTAGATAAGTCTATTTCAATTTGTATAATTTTAAAATACTTTAAAAACTAAAATGTAAATCTTGCCTGATCTCAATTTTTCTTAAATCTTTTAAATTCAACTTGTAAAAAGATATTGCTGTCTTATTATTAGCTCTATTCTTGTCTATACTTATGCTTATATATATACACATATTACAATGCATTTATTAATTTGTGCTATGCCTTCAGAGTAGAGATTACTAATTATTATAAGCATAATGAGACACTTTTGTTCTCAAATAAATTAACTCATGCTGTTTTTTGGCATATTTCTAAATCTCCGGTCTGAAACCTACTTTTATATATATTAATTAAGCTACTATGTTTAGCTTAATGTTACATATAGGTTGCTTATTAAAGGTTTGTTTAGTTAAATATGAGAGAGTGATAATTTAATGCATATTATCAGTAATTAGCCAAGTTTAAGTCCCAAATATGCTTTAGACCTCATTAGTTTATTTTCATAGACTATGTAGGTTAATTGGTAGACTAGATCATTTTAATAAAGCCCTTTTTAGCACATTTTAAGTATGCTAATTCACCTAACTGGCTTAGGGTAGTTTCGCAGAATGAAATTATAGATTTCACGCTTTACTAACTTTAATAATTAATATTTAGAAAGTGTTGTGAATGAGCTTTTATGAAGCACTTTGGTGCATTACGCCTTGCTATTATATACTTATTAAGATAGGATCCGGTTTTAAAGACTATCCTATTATTCCTAGTTTGGACAGCTCTCTCCTGAATGAGCTAATGATTTTAAGGGTCATTCCCATTACTTTCAAAATTGGAACACTGGTATCCAGCATTGTATATTAAGGCTGTTCAATCACCCAAACTAAATGTTCACATATAGCAAGCGTCCGGTACCTGAGAACAAGGTAATCGTTACTGAATCTCATGAGTAAAGGCACATTCAAGCTGCAGCTCTGATATAATTTGTGTAGCGCCATAGTCTCCGAAGTTATGCTACAAAGTGCCAGTTCACCTACTGTTATATTAATTGATCAGCATTGATCTGAACCTCAGATCTATTTTATATAATAATATCTGCATAAAGAGCACCTTGAATACTCATTATGTAATAATAAAATTAGGTAAACATTATATAAAATTGACACTCTCTTAAGATTTAACCCTTAGCAAACCTAGTATGAATGGCAGAGCATAATTTAGGCATCATTATAGATGTAGAAATAATTATTAATTTATAAACGCTGTAATAAATGATTATGACTAAGTACAATAGATTGTAGTTCATACATTCACTACCCCACCTGCGAGTGGAATACTCGTACCTTTAATTGTTGTTTGTGTTTTCGAACAAGATTAAATAAGTTAAAACATATTAACATCTGTGGTCTTATTCTCTTTGTTTATATTTGTAATGTATGCATTATATAACAAACCATAAGTTGTGTGTGTGTTTAGATAAGCTATCAAACATTTAGTTAATTATTCTCGAGTCTTTCGCTTCACCCTTTGCTATTGTCGGCACGGGGATTAAGAGATTATGAGTGTGACTTCATATATGTCATTCATAGGGTAGTAAGTCAAGGAGTGTTGGTGAAGGAGCTGAGGTGTGGTCGGATTTGAGGTCTCAAACCCTCATCCAGATCAGCCTTGGTATAATTTACCAAAACTCTGGATTTTGTTGTGTGAATGTACAAATATGACTGTTACATAGTCCCCCCCCCCCAGGTATGAATCACATATGTGGGGTTTCATTAATTTTCTCCACGGCCCTGAACTAAATGCATGTTGAGGGAAGAGGGAGAATAGAAAGAGATAGATATGTAAATGTTTCTCATGGTCATGGATGCACAAATCATATAGATTTATGTTGAAAGTTCAATTTTAGACATAGATATAAATTTTCTCTCGGCGTGTGGACGCTTGAGCGTGAGATACAATTATCTATTCGTGATTCTGAACAATGCTTTAGTATATGAAGGGAATTTTTGTCAAATTATTTTTTATATTTATGATATACGTAAAATTTATATTTATATTTATAATAGGCGTACGGTAAAAAAATTTTTCTTTTTGTCTCAGAGAAGTGTTTGATTATTATTAAGGGCAGTAGCAACTAATTCCGCATTTTATCAATTATATATATATGCGAGTGAAAAGTAAAATTTCATTTAGATTATAAGATTTATAAAAAGATTTCTAAATGCAAGTGTTAAAACCAACAATACTGCCTTAATTAATTTCGCATTTTATCAATTATATATATGCAGGAGAAGAGTAAAATTTTGGTTTAGGTTATATGATTTATAAAAAGATTTCTAAACACAAATGCTAGAATGATAGGTAGCATGAAAAAGATTTTTTTTAAAGATTAATTTATATATACGCATATTGATAATACATTTTTTAATTGTAGTTAAAAGCAGTAGCTAAATAGGAAGGGAATATTTTTGAAATATTTTTATATATATATACCCATGACGAGAATAGCTTTTAAGTTGTAATTAAAAGCAGTAGCTAAATAGGAAGAAATCTTTTTTTTTTAAATAATTTTTATTTATATGTACGCGTATCCATAATAAATTTCCAATTGTAATTAAAAGCAGTAGCTAAATAGGAAGGGAATTTTTTTTAAAAAAATATTATATATATATACGCGTGTCGATAGTAATTAATTTTTTTATCACAAAAGAGCATTCAAGTGTAATAGAAAGCAGTGGCTAAGATTAATTTCAAATTTTATCCGCAATTATATATGTATGTGAGTGAGAAAAGTAAATTTCTAGTATATGTTATATTTTTATAACAGTTTCTCAAGGCAAATGCTAGAGATTGGAATGTAAACACACTGTGGCTGATAGTTTTTAAAAAAAAGAATGAGAAAAACTTTAAATTTTTGTTGTATAATTTGCAATGCATATTGTGAGGTCCAATACTGTTTACATATATATACGGGTATCTCATCTGCTGGCAACTGGCACCTGGGGTCTCTTAAATGGCTGAGAGTTCCTCATATAAATTTGTTGTCAGGGGGAGAAAACTGAAAGGACTCACCATTGGGGGGTTTTGTTGGTTATTCAATTGTACTAGATAGAGTGAATATACAAACGATTAGGCAAGGTTGTTATATATATATATACGTGTACTTAAAAGGGAAAATGAAGTAAAAAAAAAGAATCATGGTAAATAGAAAGATTGATGACAGCTTTGCAGTGGTGGAAAGAAAACACATTACAAGGCAAGCATGGGTAAGGCAAAAATGACATCAAGTGGAAAATCAAAGAAGCATACTTCATTAATGGCAATAATAACTCTATCAATAGACGGGACACCTGCTTTGACATCTCCAAACATTGGACTATCTAGATCATTTGCATATGTTTTGCCTTATTTCCTCATTCTGCATCTCACATTACTGCTATGAATATGAGGCAAATGGCCTCGGAAGCGCTTAGCGTATAATAATTTGTGGAATCTTTATAGCTTCTCGTTCAAGTGTTTCACACACTTTTTAATTTGTATATTATTCTTTAAAAAGTTTTTTGTTTGATGTTAGATAAAACATTAAGGGCTTGGTTCAGTTCTAAGTAGCTACCAGTGGTAGGCAGAATCCATAGACAGTCTTTTCGTTGGGGAGGATGGCAATACCTTGTTGGAAATAGTTTAAAGTTAAGTAAACGGAGTGAAAGCAAATTTATATAAAATGGATTTCAGTCCAGAAGAGAAGGAAATGTTAGCAGCCTTATTTAGCATGTTGGAGCGAAACAAAGTGGAAATGGAACAAATGAGACAGGGAGAGAGAAAGAAATGAGAGGTTATATGCTATATGTAGGAGGATGGAAGAAAGGGACCAGAAGATAAGGGAAGAAAATGAAGTCAGGGACAAGGCAGCCAAGCAGGAGGTTCCTTACAGGGAGCTGTGGCTTAAATTCACAGTAATTTGGAAGGAAGAAAGTGTCAGCAGGAACAGGAGAAACAAATTAAGAACTTGAGGGAATTACAAGTGGTACCACAGAAGAGATTATCCAAAGCTAGGTAGAATGCCCTAGAAGGAGGCAAAGTGGCTAAGGAAACAGAAGACATAGCTCAAGATCACCAGAGCTGAAGTACCAGGTAACCCAGGTAAGACACAGTAAGGATGCTTTAGTATTAGCCCAAGGGTTACAGAACAAGCTCGGGAAGGAGCTGGACAAGTTGGAAAAGAGGCTGTTCTGAAAATAGAAGTGGGGAATTATAAGAATATATCAGCAGGAGATAGGAGGACCAGTAGATAAAAGTGGTTGAACTCAGGGAGACAAAGAAATGGGAGAAAACCATGTCCTAGAAGAGAAGCCTGAGGATTATAAGATTATATTAGAGCAAGAGATAGGGGAACCAATAGGTAAAGGTGGTTGGAGTCAGGAAGAGAAGGAACTGGGAGAAAACAAAACCTTCAAAGAGAAGCCTGCCAATCAGTGCCTGGCTGAGGAAGGGAAAGAACAAACAGTTATCATGTATATAGGTGTGAGTAGTGAGGCAAGAGAAAGCCAGTATATGCAAAAACTTGTCATGATGACAGATATAGAAAGTGAGGTGAAGTTGGAAGGATTGGGAGATGGTTATGTAAAGGGGGCGGGAGTAGGGATACATTGGGAACAGATGCAGGATAATATGTGGAAAATATTTCCAGAACCTAGACAGGAGTACGACTGGGGGGGGATGTTACCCCTAGAGGTCAAGAGTAGGCTAGATAAGCCATATGTTTCTAGTAGGAGAAAGCCACATGATGTTTCTGGTGTTAGAAAACAATATGATGTTTTTAGTATGGGAAAGCCATATGTTTCTAGCATAGGAAAGCCATATGTTTCGAAGAGGAGAAAGCCATATGTTTATAGTAGGAGAAAGCCATATGTTTCTAGTATGGGAAAGCCATATGTCTCTAGTAGGAGAAAGCGATATGTTTTTAGTAGGGCAAAGCCATATGTTTTCAGTAGGAGATATCCATATGTTTCTAGTATGGGGAAGCCATATGTTTTTAGTAGGAGAAAGCCATATGTTTCTAGCATGGGAAAGCCATGTATTGCTAGTAGGAGAAAGCCATATGTTTCTAGTATGGGAAAGCCACATGTTTCTAGTAGGAGAATGCCATATGTTTCTAGCATAGGAAAGTCATATGTTTCTAATAGAAGAAAGCCATATGTTTCTAATAGGAGAAAGCCATATGTTTCTAGCATGGGAAAGCCATATGTTTCTGGTAGGGGAAAGCCATATGTTTCTAGCATGGGAAAGCCGTATGTTTCTAGTAGGGGAAAGCCATATGTTTCGAGCATGGGAAAGCCATATGTTTCTAACATGAGAAAACGGATAAGGTTTTGAGGATTTTGAATGCCTAGAGAATGAGTAAGAGCACCAGTGGTAATACTAGACTGCAAGACAAAAACCCCAGATACATCAGGATTAGATAGTTAATAACTAAGGATCTAGTTCTCTTTTACCCATAAGAATCATTGTATATATGTCAGTAAGCATATTGATTGAGATCATTTTTTTATTTATTTTACCAATATAAATAATCGTATAGATCTGGAAGCATATTTATTAGATGTAGTATAGGAATGGTTATATATGTTTATAAGAGTAATTCTTAGATGTAGTTTTATCCCTATGAACAATTGTGTATTTATTAGAGGTAGTGAGAAATGGTTTGGATTTTAGCATGTGGAGTTTTACTTGTTTGTCCTTTGTTTTTTTTTGGTTTTTTTTTTGGTACTGAATAGACTAAAGTTAGGATGGATGATGCAGATACAAAATAGAAATCAGAAGAAATAAATTTTAAATGCAGGAGAGAAATGACTTATGATTGCTCACTTAAATTTACATATAAATAATTTTTTTTTTTCCGGACTTCACTGATATGAAACAGTATGATTTAGCTATCATACAGTTTCACATACTATATAACATAGTAGTCTTCATTTTCCTAATTCAAACCCTAGAGGTGCATGTATATAACAGTATACTAGGTAATTTAACATATATAGAAGCATATATTTATGCGTATATGTGTGTAATTGTATATGCACAGACATAAGCATTTTGTAGTATTAGATATATTTATTTGCGAAATTCGCACATCTGATTGATATTATTATGTATAATATATACGCCTTTATGATTTCATATAAAGATTTGTTTTGTGATTTTAAGTTATTAAATTTGGTTTAGGCTGTGGACATTGTATATATATGAGAACATGCCTCTGTATATATGCGAAGGTAACAGACAGAAAGGTAGGTAGGTAGGTAGGTAGGTAGATGGACGGATAGATAGATAGATAGATAGATAGATAGATAGATAGATAGATAGATAGATAGATAGATAGATAGGTAGGTAGGTAGGTAGGTAGGTAGATAGATAGATAGATAGATAGATAGATAGATAGATAGATAGATAGATAGATAGATAGATAGATAGATAGATAGATAGATAGATAGATAGATAGATAGATAGATAGATAGATAGATAGATAGATAGATAGATAGATAGATAGATAGATAGATAGATAGATAGATAGATAGATAGATAGATAGATAGATAGATAGATAGATAGATAGATAGATAGATAGATAGATAGATAGATAGATAGATAGATAGATAGATAGATAGATAGATAGATAGATAGATAGATAGATAGATAGATTTAGTCTCATATTGGAAGGTTTTTACAATCATTAAATTAATCTTGATTATTATTCTTTTAATTTGGTAATCTTGAAGTAAAATAAGGAGGTAACTTAATCCATTTGGTATAAAATCAACCTATGGATTATGACAAAGATCAAAGTTAGTTCTGAGTAGAATTACATATGGAGATATCTGGTGGATTGCGATATATGGGGAGTAAAATCTGTAGTCTGATAGTGTTTGGTGTTGAAGGCAGTTAATGAAGATGAGTTATATTGAGAATAATGGATGGTACCATTGAATGAATGATACTCAGTGTGGTTATTGTTCAACTATGATTTTTTATAGACTGGATTTGTTTTAATAGTAATTAGGTGTCACACAAATATCTGGGATGCAGTACTGTTGTCCTGGGCCTTTATTTGTTAGATTTTATTGATGAATGTAGCTGAAGAACTTCTGGTGTTGTTGTGAATGGTGAAGATGTAGCAAGTGCACCAGAAGGCATATAGGGTGAAATTTGTTACATGTGTGGTTGGGAAGAATGTATCTTTTGATAGAATTGAATTGGGTGTTGCAAAGATGCAACTGGTCCTCATATATTTAGCATGATAGTTCTGCTTTGGTTGTGGACTTGACAGTAAGAGTGTTATTGGATTTCCTCTGGCAAATAACATAAGGTCCAGAATGAATTTATATTTGAATATAGATGGTGATATCCAAGAAAAAGAGATGTTGGCAATGCTTGTAGGTTAAGACTAACTAGGAAATTGGAAAATTTTAGGCTCCAGAGACCATCTTTTTAAGAAATGGAGAAGCTGGCACTACTGATACCAAGCATGGAAGAATGAAAATCTTGGTTGGTTTCTTGTTATAGTGTTGCATATGTTTGCAGTATGTGTATTTGTTAGTTGTGGGGAATGTTGATCATTTGAATGCTGATAGAATTGATTGGTAAAGTGTGGTAAGAAATGAAGCTGGTAGATTACTTGTAACAGTGATTGTAGTGTTGGGAACTTTTGAACAATTGAAGCAATTGAATTTATGGCTTTTTGGATATGGAACATCTTGGATACTGTGACGGCCCAGATCATTGTAATGGATGGACAATTAAGTCTCTTAGCTGAGATTGTGATTGTTTTTTTGCTCATAATAGTCTGTTGCAGATGGAAAAGATAGCAGAATTAAACAATTTTGAAAATTTAAAAAGAAGCAAATAATATGTAATCTTAGTCATTATAAGTATTAAACAGGTGAATTTTAGAATAAAGAGAGATAAGCTTGAAGAGCGAGAGAGTTGATAATCCATGTGGCATTTTCTTTAAGCTTGTTTTGCAATGTGTTCTCTATCATAAGTGAGCCCATTTAAAATGAGAAACCTAAGTAAGGTCAAGTTCGGTATTTGTGATGATTTGAAATGTATTTTTAAAAAAACTAATTTTGTATAAATTCTTATTATTTGAAACAGGAACTTTTGGAATAAACATCGTGACAGGACTAAGATTAACTGTTGTTGTGTTGTTGTTGTTGTTGTTGTTTGATTATTATTATTATTATTATTATTATTATTATTATTATTATTATTATTATTATTATTATTATTATTATTATTATTATTATTATTATTATTATTATTATTATTATTATTTTATTATTATTATTATTATTATTATTATTATTATTTATTATTATTATTATTATTATTATTATTATTATTATTATTATTATTATTATTATTATTATTATTATTATTATTATTATTTTATTATTATTATTATTATTATTATTATTATTATTATTATTTTATTATTATTATTATTATTATTATTATTATTATTATTATTATTATTATTAAAAGACGAATATATACTGATATGAAGTATTTTAAAAAAATTACATCAGGCATAATAGATGTGAGAAGTTGCGAAACAGCATTATCATTTAAGATGAAGATAAAGGATATGAGATTAAAAAATTTGTATAACATTCCAAAGTTTAAAAGCGAAACATTAAAAAATTCAGCCCTAATAAGATTGTCTAGATTGTATAATAAATACTTTAGTGTTGTTAATATATATTGTAATGCTCCAGGTTGGCACCAGGAAGAAATGTGGAAGGTTCACATTGTGCCAATAGTGTCCAGATAATCATTAAGAAAAAAAATGAATTGTGATAAAAGTTAATATTATAAATTTAGTTATAAAAAAAATTATTACCAAGTCATTAGTTGGGCGTACTAGTCATTAGAATTTTACTTTATATGTGCCTTGTAGTGGGAGAAGAAGATAGACAATATCAAGGATTGTTAGTATCAGAGCTAAATTAGTAGGAATGTTTGTCTGTAGAGCCATAACAGGTGTTTATTCATTGATTTTCTATCTCACTGTCTAATCCCATTCAAGATTTAACTTGTATGTGTGGGTGCATGTCCATTTACATCATCTCATACTTCATTCATATTTTTCATTATTACTTACAATATCCAATTTGTCATAGCAGGATTTATATGCCATAGAAACTGTTAACCGCTCATTCATTAGTAGACGTCTATAGTAATGGAAGGACAGACAGACACATATATCATTAATTAATATGATTTTTTTATTTATTTATTTGCTAATTATGTACTACATGAAATCTTACATTTAAAATTGTAAAAGTTATTAGTTTGTTATTAATTAGCATTTGTAAATTTAATATTTAATTTTTTTTTCTTCCCAATATTCTATTACTAATTTTTTTTTTTCAAGCAAGAAAATTTTTGCATATTGCCAAGCTGATTATAACAAAGAAAAAAAAAAGAGACATGGCAGACAGTTTTTTTTACAAGAGATTCCAGAAGGAAGAAGTAGAAAAACGGAGAAAAGAAAAAAGAAAGAGAGAATAGTTACGGAAAGTGGAATAATTTGCTAAAAAAAATTAAATGAACTAGATATCGTGAAAATTCTCTACTATTCCTATGGATAATTTTCTCTGATACTGCTCAGAATAGGAGTGTTCCCATGGAGGGCTAAATTTTAAAAAGATATCCAGCTCTGGCTTTTATCAACTAATAGTTTAGATTTACTTTGTTCAAGAATGCATGGATATTATATAAAATTGTTAATTATAACTTACTATTATAAAGTATTTATAATGAATAACTGATTTCGGAATTGTATCAATTACTAACAATGAAGTTAACCAGAAAAGGTTGCTGAATTCTTTAATGAAATGTTTTATGAACTCTCAGTTAATAAATTTTCTGTTTTTGCTATGCAAAATAAGATTAAAACGGGAAAATTTGTCTGTTCTAACCTTCTACATTAATAGGATTGTCATACACCAAATAACCTTACCATTCGCACCTATAAAAATGAGTGATAGAATGAGTGACTGAATAACATTTAATAATTAGTTATAAATAATGTATACAAGCATGGATAAATCACTGACTATGGATTTAATTGTTATGAAAATTCTATTGAATGCTAGCAACCTGAAAGAAATAGTCATAACTTGTACTTGGATTATCTTACTGAATTGGAGGTATGTTTGTTTCATATGACCAATAAGTGATCCCAATATGCACAAAGGCTGTATATGATATCTATTAGAAATTCTAAGAACATTAGAAATTATTGCAGCTTTTATCAAATGTTAATTTAACCTGCAGGAGCAATGTTTGTATGTTTTCAATGCTGTCAATTTGTAGTTATCATCGTGAGCTGTGCATATATTTTCATTTAAACTTTCAAGTTTGAACTAAAAAAAAAAAACTTTTATTTTAATGATTAAATGTTGATGTATATTTCTTCCTAGATTTTTATTATTGTTACTTATTTATATACCTAATCTCCACAGAACATCTCAGAGTTCTTGGTATAAAGTATACCAAGTCAGTAATATTATTATTATTATTATTATTATTATTATTATTATTATTATTACATTCATATCGGCCTTTCAAGCCAAATTGTGTAAACGCTTTTGCGAGTGTTAAATAATAAATGAATACCCTCTGACCACTCGCAAAAGCATTTGCACAATTTGGCTTGAAAGGCCGATAGGAATGTAATTACAATTGTATACAGATGCTATAAAAATAAATGCTGATTTATTATTATTATTATTATTATTATTATTATTATTATTATTATTATTATTATTATTATTGTTATTATTATTATTATTATTTGGTATTGTGTTAAAAGAAAATGATTATTCTCGTGCTCATATTGTTAGTTCAATATTAAATACTTTGATATTTACTGAGGCTATAACCTCGAGAATATGCGTGTAAAATGTGATAGTAGGGACCTCGCATTTTACACGCATATTCTCGAGGTTATAGCCTCAGTAAATATTACTTACGTAATCAATGTGCGTTTAATAAATTTGTAATTACAACTTTGATATTATGCATTATTTAACAATAATAGATAGATGCATGAAAATATTGATGCCAGTGTGCAGAATAATTAAACTTACTTGACCCTAGTGACTTTAAGTTGAAATACAATATTCATAATTTTCACAAGTAATAGATTCATATAGATTTAATTATTGTTAATATGGCATTATATTGTTTCGTTTAATTTAGAAATCATTTAAGATTTGATCGTATATTCGCATGTGTGTGCACTGTTGTAAACTATTTATCAAGTTTGTACTTTGTTTTTCTGTCGATCACGTTTTGGGGCCGCATGTTAAAGGAAGATGAAGAATTAAGAGTTTGTGTGCTTAAGAGATTTGTCTATATATGAAATGCGCTGAGTACATTTGGATGAAGAAGTGGTGGAAGGGTAATTTTGATATGTGGTTTGAGCAATGCTCTCTGTGGTTACTTATTTGTTGGGCCGTGGGTGGTGGTAGATTTTCTGGTTTAATAATATATGCTGAGATATTTGTATTTCCTAAATGGTGTGGCAAATGCCCCATTTATTGATGATTAATCGGCGGAGTTCCGCAATATTTGTGTCCTAAAGGGTGGTAGATGTTTATTGAAGAATTAAGTTTGAATTTGGAGATTTTAGTTAACCCTCACGCGCGTATATGAATATTTATTTGTTGTTATTCCCCTCTCCTTCTTCATTCTGTCATAATTATCGTCAGGGAAAATATGTTGGTTATAGCAGATAAATGATTTATGGATTTCTATAAAAATGCTTGAAATAAGATTATTAATTTAAAAATTAGCTTGCTGCACCATCCGTATTCCGGTAGAGATATTATTAATAAATGCTTTGTGATATGATCTCATAAATGAACACGCATTCGGAAATATGGTTAAATTAAAGATATAGAAATAAACCATTATTAGAATTGTGAGTTCTGAATAACTTGACAGATTATGGTACACATTGTCATTATTTCATTATTGATTCATCCTCCCAATAAGAGCATAATAGTATATTAGAGAAATTATCTTATTTAAAGCTAATTTAAAGTCAGTATTAAGTTTCATATTATAGATATACATTTGTAGGCATACTGAAATTTTACTCTATCTAATGCAAAGGTAATAAAACTGTCACTTGGATTTATATAGCAAGTATTAACTTACAGTTATCCAGAAATAATTTTATACCATCAGTTGACCCTTTGATACTGTTTGTCTTAGCTTAGTAAGAGCACACGAGAGAATAGATGTATTAATATTGGAATGTAAACGTATAATTTCTTTTATTGTTTATCGTCGGTAAATGAGCAAATAAAGTAATACATGTAACTATGATAATAAATAGGAAGAAGTGTCTTCAAATACTAAGTGTGCAAAATATATAATTAATCTTAATTAAGTATGTATAATGTAAAGGTAATGTTAAAATCATCATCGATGTGTTGTAAAATAGTGTTTTCTTGTAATAAATGTTTTGTTAAAATAAGATCCCTCTGAACTGTTTTATCAGATATGTTCGATTGACCATTTCCACACACACATATGTTCAACATAATATAACTATAGAATTCATTAATTTTCCAGTATATGCCATTTATTTAAACAGTACAGATTTAACAGATCTTAATATTGCAGTGCCAAAATATGCTTTTACCTTGCTTGGAATAGATAATGGTATGAGATAAAAACGTACCCGATCCTCATCATTGTCTATACTTTATTTATTGTAATGGTTATCAATTTCACAATAGCCCTTATTAATTAATAGTTGCTTATAATATAGTTAAACCAACATTATATAATTGTTATTTATGCATGCTTCTATCATCCCCATTAGCATCCTATGACCACCATACCCTATAACCCCCAACGGAGCTAAGCCATAGAATAGTAGCAGCATAAGAGTCTTATCAATAAATAGAAATGCAATTTCAATTATAAATTCATTCTATCTTGTAGGGAATTGGCGCCTGGGCGTTTCTTTGTACATAAAGTGAGAGAGATGAAGAGAGCAGAGGGTACAATTAAGACTACTGTAGATTGTTTAATAAATACTTTAGTGCTATTAATATATATATATATATATGAAACAAATGATAGAACATTTAAGACTACTGTACAAAATACTCTACAAATGTTTTGTGAGCTAGATTAACCTGTGCATTTTTGTTTGCACGTAAAATCTGTTAAATTTTTCTAAATTAAGTTGTTGTTGTTGTTATTGTTGTTGTTGTTGTTATTATTATTATTATTATTATTATTATTATTATTATTATTATTATTATTATTATTATTATTATTATTATTATTATTATTATTATTATTATTATTATGTTTCAATGATGTGCTTTATTTGTCTTACAGCTGACATATCAAACTTGTGACCTGTGGGTCATATACAGTCCTCGATGTGAGATATATTATGGCCTGCAGTTATGATGCTATGCATTAAAATGAAAACAATGATATGCTGCAAACAATAAATTAATTTTAAAAAAGTTTTTAAAAAACAAACTTTTATATTTAATTACATGAATTAAAATGTAAACAATAATTGTTGGCTACATACATAGCTAATTTATAATTCTTAGTTACACACATAGCTAAATACTTTTGACAACACACTTTTATGATGATGAAGCTTTTGAGATGCGGTGAAAACCAAAGCTGGAAACAATAACAATGTGCTGCTATGCCTCCAATAACATAAATACATTCTAGCAAAACTTTAGTCAGCTATTCACGCCACTAACATAGCAATTCTATTTACAGATGTGTTGGGTTTTTTAAAAATATATAACAATAGGCAGTTGTTCTAGTTTCTTTGTCCCAATCAATGTGTTAGAAATTCGTGGGTTGTTTTCTTTTGTAACTCATTCATAAAATGTAAGTAAACACCAATTTTTTTAATTTTTCAAATTTGAAACTAAAGCCCTATTTTTTTTTTACACAAAATGTCACTTCCAATGCTAAATAAAAATGAAAGATTAATGACTAGGGAAGAAAATTTCAAGAAAGGTGGGAACTTAACTATTTTTTTGTTGAAATGAACAATAAGATTACTGCTTGATTTGCAAAGAAATGGTTAGTGTCGCTAAAAAATATAACATTAAGTGATATTATAACACCAATCATGAAGAACAATTTTTGTTCTTTGAAGCAAAAATAAGAGAAGAAAAATTAAAAACAATGAAGAATTCATTAAGTAGCTAGCATGAATCAGTAACAAGAGTTAGTTACGAAATCTATTTATTAGCAAAACATTCAAAATCATTCACCGATGGTTCTTTAATCAAGGAATTTATGATCAAAGCTGCCGAATTTGTCTGTCCAGAAAAGGTACAGGCATTTTGAGACATCTCATTGTCAAGAAATATGGTGGCAGATAGAATTAATGAAGTGGCAGATGACATCATTTTGCAAATACAGGAGATATCAACTTAAGTCCAGTTTTTTTCAATTGTTGTGATTGATGAAAGCCTGGATATAAGAGATGTTGCATAAGTTGCTTTTTTTCCGTGGTTGTGATAATAGTATGATGATCACCGAAGAATTGTTGAAATTTGTCCCTCTTCACAGACCAACAACTAATGAAGATATGTTTGATGCCATATGGAGCATTTTAGAATTAACTTGCATCTTGACAAGCTTGTTTCTGTGACAGCTGATGATGCTAAATTGATGATGAGTGAAACTAAAGGTTTTGTGTCATGAATGACAAGGAAATTACAAGATGAGTATCTAGATAAACCGAAAGTCAAAGCTTTTCATTGCCTCATTCACCAACAAGTTCTCTGTTTAAAATTATTAAAAATGGACGAAGTATTTAAAACAGTTACAAAGATAGTCAACTTTATTCGATTGAGAGCATTTAACCATCACCAATTTACTTCGTTCCTTGAAGATTTAGAATCCAAATTCAAAGATCTTCCTTATTACACAGTTGTTCATTGGTTTTCCTGCCATAACATCCTAAAGAGCTTATATCTGCTTTTGAAGGAAATATTTTTTGAAATGAAAAATTAAAACAACAAAAATATATTGGTTATAAAAGATCCATTGTGAGTACAAGATCTAACATTTTAACATATATTACAGGCCATCTGAATAATCTTAATATTGTATTGCAAACGTGTATGATACTGTTTCATGCTTTGTACAAAAATTGAATTTGTTTAAAAATCATTTGCAAAAGAATGTTTTAATGTATTTTCCTATGTGTGAGCAGTTAAAAGCACAAAATCAAAGTTGCTCATTTTCACAATACTCCGCAAAAATTGAAAAAATAACAAATGAATTCCATAAACATTTTAATCATTTCAAGGAGTTAGAAGAATTTTTTTTTTTTTTTCCACTGGACTTTTTGCCTTTGAAGTTGAAAAAGATTCCGACTTCGATACAACTGGAATGAATTGATTTCCAGAATAGTTCCATTTTAAAAACAATTATCGAGAAGTAGGAACTCGGCCAAATATATTCCTATTTAGATGAAAGATACCCGGAAATAAAAAAAAATTTTGCACAAATTTTATGCTTTTTTGGAAGTACATTCTCGTGTGAGCAATTATTTTCATGCATGAAAATTAAATAAAACAGCTTACAGATCAAGATTAACTGATAAACATCTATCTGCAATAATGAAAATTGTTTGTTCTCAGTCTTTGAATCCAGATATTGGAAAATTAATAGGAGGAAAGTGCTGGCAAGTTTCCAGTAAAAACAATAAATTGTAGTTTTATAAATATGTAATCAAATAAAATAAATGTTTAAATAAAAACAATACTACATCAATTGTATATTATTGAACTAAATTTACTAAACTACATAATATGCTTTAATTACCCCACCTATATTTCTGCATCCTCACTTCAAAATAAAATTTTAAGAAAATATCTAAGTGTGATGTGGCCTGTGAGAATCTTACCAGTTGCATTAAATGGCCCATTGTTTGAATGAGTTTAACATGCCTGTCTTAGAGAGTACAAATGTTTTACATAGATTTGGCTGGTGTGTTTAGGTTTCATATATAAAAGTTGATTTATTGGTTTACACAGGATTGCAGAAAATTTTTACATGCTGTGGATTAGTTACAATGGTTTTTCATCACTTGGATTGCTATGATTACATGCATAATCCTTAGATATAGGTTTACCTATGTAATAGTTGATTTACATGAGATTACAATAATCTTTTATGCTGTGGATTAGTTACATGGGTTTTATATGGCTTGGATTGCTGTGTTTGCATGGATAATTCATAGTTGTAAGTTTATGTACACAAAAGTTTATTTATTTATTTACATGAGCTTACAGGAATTTTTATAAGTTGTGGATTAGTTATAAGGGTTTTACATAACTTGGATTGCTGTGGTTGCAGGATTTACATATTTAAAAATTGTTTTATTGATTTACACAAGATTACATAAATTTTACATGCTATGGCTTATTGTATCCATGGATGCAAACCTGGTTTAGTTTTATATGTGGTGGGTTGCCTGGATAACATAAGTGAAGGACTAGTAATTTCCATGATACTGTGGCAATTGTCTGTGAGATCAGTGATAGTTGTTTTTGATTTTTTTAGAGTGCTGCATTTTTTGGGGGGCACCCAAGTTTTCTCTCAGTTTCATTGGAATTATGAGTTGGGGATGGTGTTAATGTGTGTGGGAGGCATGGCAGGATTACTATCATAATTGGTACATCCTAACCATGTCTGTTTTCTGGTGCATTGGAATAGGTGAGTGTTCCAGAAGGCAGGTGACACAGCTATGTTAGAGTTGGTTCCAATTAAGTTGGAGTTTGTGATGGGTTTGTTAGATTCTAGGTCTTGCTATATGTTACAAGTGAAGGCTGAGTAAGGCTTTTGATGAGGTTTAAGTGAGAAATCCATGCATAGAGTATTCTGATTTTCAGAGGTGCTGGTGGTACAGCTATGTTTGAACTGCTTGCAATTGCTGTGTTGGAGTTATGTTGCAGGTTGGTCAGACTCTGGATCTCACTGTGTTGGAGGTGGAGGCTGAGTGAGGTTTTTGATGTGATTTAAGTATGATTCTTGGGTAGAGGGTCCAGACATAGGGAGACAGGGTAAAATCTGTATAGATAGTTACACTTGGCATTACTATTGGAAGTTACTTATGTATTTTGAAATTATCTAGTAACTTATTGGAAATAAGTTATTAACTGTTTGGAAATTGAAAAAGATATATAAAGTTAGTTTTTCCCCTGTGCTAACCTAAGGTTTTTACTACTTTATAAGCATAAACAGGCAGAGCTTATTATCTTGATTGTGAGGAAGTGAACTAATTGCTGGGAACTTGAAATCAAATTTTTATTACTAAACAAAAGTCAGAGTTTGCTACAATAACGTTAAAAATAAGTATATGCTTGACTGACCTTTGGCCTTTGAAACTCTGTGCTGGTATTATTGGCGCAGACACTGGTCATGTTTTTTTTAAAAAAAATTATCATTAAATATTTTAATTGGAAGTTTGAATAAAAAAACATAACACAAAGTTTGAAGAAGTAATCAACTGATTAAAGGCATGCTATCTTATGTCAGACAAAGGTTTTGAATTCTTTTAAGCAAAGAAAAACAGAGCTTGTTAACTTGTTTGTGAGCAAATGAATTGTTTGCTGGTAAATTTGTAATTGATTATTGTTTCCAAAGAATGGAAATTGCTTAAAATAAGCTTATCTCTAACTAAACTTTTGGACTTGAAACTCAGTGCTGATAACATTGGTGGCAAGCATCTGATCATGTGATGGCTTTGTTGCCATATAGTTTTCCAAAATTATCATTGGGTATTGTGATTTTAATTGAATTTTTTAAGAAAAAAATGTAACAAAATTATTAATTAATTATCAACTCATTGGAAAAAAGTATATCAGGATAAGGTTTTTACTTTGCCAGGCTTAGGTTTTGAGCTTTTGGAGTATGAAAACTAGAGCATGTTTACTTGGTATTGAACTAATGGACTCTTGGTGCTGAACTGTATAATTAAAAAAATCTAAAATATTATTTTATGATGATGTTTCAAAAGCAAACTTTATTAAGACTCAAAAACAGTTACAAGAGTTACATATGAAAACATAAGTTCTTAGATACAAGTTAATACATGATATTATACATATGCAGTTTGAGTTTACAATCTTGCTTGTGATAGGAAAAAAAGACATGACTTACAGTAATTGAAAGAATGATCATTACATAATAAGATACATGTGTCAAATTAGGTTTGCATAGAATTTTTAAATGGGATTTTGAGAAAAATATATGGAAGCACATGATAGTATGAGGGAAAACATATATGGGGTGTGGATTGGTGTTGGTGATAGATTATTATATGATTGTATATATGTAATATAATGAGCATGCTAATAGCTCTAAACAAGGTTTTCAATAAATGCCACAAGAGAAAGCATTTAAAATATCTAGAATTATCCCTATCCCCAAACCATTCTCAAGCCAATGGCTCTCATCAGTGAGCATTAGAACATTCAGAGTTTTATCCAAAATACAAACTCGAGCCTATTGTTTATTGAATACTTAACTATTAAATAAAAAATCTGAAAATTTCAGACATCTATATGTCTTCAAATCCTATTATCTAACTTAAATAGCCATATAGGACTGAAAAAAATTCAGATACACCATATATTAATAGCCTTAGCAATATAACATCGCCAAAGCCTCAAAAGCCAAGTTATAATAGTAAGGAAACCAAATTATACATCACATGACTTAACTTAATAAGTGTCTATTTACATATGTAATATAATGAGTGTGCAACTAACTCTAAACAAGCTTTTTCGATAAATGCCACAAGAGAAAGCATTTAAAATTGTTTTTGAGCTAATGGCTGTAACCAGTGAGTCATTAAAACATTCAGACACTAGATTCAAAATACAAACTCAAGCCCAGCAGTTATCAAATATTTAACTATTAAGTAGAAAATGTGAAACTTTCAGACATTTATATGTTTTCTAATCCGGCTATCTAATTCACATAGCCATATGGGACTGAACAAAATTCAGATCTATTCACAAACTGGTTTCTAGCTAATGGCTCTTGTTAATATATAAATCGGGTCTAATTGGTGGGAAGGATTATAGTTTTTATGGCTCTCTTATTGTTATTGTGTTACATAAGTTGCATGTAAAAAAACATGAGTTTTTGGTGCAATTTGAAACATGAGATTGCTATGCCATGAGGGTTTACAATTTTGTTTATGATAAATAAATGTGATTTACATTAGTTGGAAGAAAAATAATTGTTCATAACAAGATACATATTTCAAATTAGGTTTACATAAATTTTATAAAATCATTATGAGATAAATACATTAAAGCCTGTTGTGATATTTGTTAATGCATTTAGAAAGGGTGAATGGAGTTAGTGTTGTATTGGCACATGACTATACATAAATTATGGTTGTTAGTTGGTAATCACTATAGGGGTCAAGGATAACACTTATTGTTCATGTGCTGGTTATTTAAAGTTCATTTGAGGTCAGTTGATGGAGTAATCTTGAAAACTTATTTGGATCAGTGGCTTGATGAGATAGGTGTATTGTGTTACTCTCTAGAAGTGCAGTATGTATTCAAAAGTTCACACTAGTGTGACATTGGAGCATAACCATGGTGGGCACTTGTGTTGGCTGAGGTTCCAGAGTGAGAGATGAAAGTGATATAGAGAGAAGATGAAATTTATGGCTGATATAATGATGGACTTGGTGTTTTAAATGATGCAAAATATTCCCTGTGCCATGGTAATCATAAATTTTGACAAATTGTTGTCAACATGTGAGGCAATCTTCTGTTTGTAAGTCTCAATTTTAAATGTTGTTTGCATTGGTTGTCCTGAAACTTCAAATTGGCTTATTCATTAATGGACTTGAAATATCTTTGCTATTGGTGACATGGAAATTGTTCTTAAGGATGCTGGCATATGGTTTTTCATGGGATGAAGCTGAAAACATGTAGAATTGATTTTGGTGCCAACCACTTGATCATGTCATTGTATGGCAGCCATTTTGATTGGTTTTAACAATTTAAAAATGTCATATTTTTAAGGAAAAGCTTTTGTAAATTTAAAATTAATTTAGAAAAGATGTGTGGCTTATTAATTGTTAATAATTGGTACAATATAAGTTAAATTTACCTGTAATATTGCAGATTTTGAATGGTCTTTTGGGGTTTAAACCTGGAATTTATTTTCTTGTTGCGAAGCAATTCTAAGGTTTACTGCTGCTAATGAAATTTTTTTTTTTCCTTTTTAATCATCCAGTACACACATGGATTTTTTTTATAACTAGAGTGTTATTTAATTAGGTCAAGTTCAGTCTTTGTGGTGACTTGAAATGTATTTTTTAAAAAACTAATATTATGCAAATTCTTAATCATCATTATTATTATTGTAATAATAAAATAACTTAAATTGATTTAAGATTTTTTTATTTGTAATTTTTAAATTATAGAAAGTTCCAGAAAGTTATTTGTTATTAATTTATTTATTGTACTTTGCATTAAAGTTTATTTATTTAAAAATAATTTATTATAAATCCCCAATTTACAACAAAATTATTATCCAGAGATCATTTAAACAGAAAAAATATAAAAGAAAATGATTTGTACAAACTTATTGTAATAAAAGTCCGCAAAATGTTGAATAGTTATGTCTTTTGCTTGGAAATTATTTTTTTCTAAATGCTACCTACATTCCCAGTCTGTATTCTGCTTCACAATGAAAATTAAAACCAATCTTCTGGAAGTAAAAACGACGTTTATAAAAGTGACTTCTACTATCTTAATTTTGTGTTTTTATGCATTATTCAACTGTTTAAAAGTAAACATTAAAATGTATTGCATAAGTACATTCTATAACAATCCATGGTATTTGTATTGGTATTTTGTTATTTGACAGTTTCACAACTTTTTCAAAAGAAATTTTTTGTTGATTCTACATTCTAGTTCTGTTTTCTGCTTTATAGTAAAAATTAAAACCGATTTTCTAAAAGCAAAAACAAAACTTCAGTTTTAGTTCAAAACTTTTTTACAGTGTTAATCAATCTTCTAACTTAAATTTTCAGAAAGGAGCTGAAAGATCTTCCATACATATATGTCCTATATCAAGCAATGGCAGTTGTGATAGCATTCATTAATTGAAATTTTTTTAGCTTTTTTTATTTGAAACTTTTTTTCCATGCTACAATAATTGTTTTTTTATTTCAGAATTTAAGCTTGTGACCAAAATTAGGTTACCATCTATTAACCCCTGCACACTGCCTGATGTCACTGTTACTAGTCAAAAACCAATAGATAAAATGTTACCGGGCTGATTTACAATTTTTTTTTTACACTACTACATGAATTCGCAGGGAGGGGGATCCGATGTCTTTGCAAATCCAAAGGATCATTCGTCACATGCGAGACAATTTTTAAAACATCATTCATCTCGGTGCGTATCGCTGGAATTGGCAGGGAGGGGGATCTGATGGTTTTGACGATCCAAAGGATTGTCCATCACAACATACACAACATTTTTAAAAACAAAATTATTTAATAAAATCTAATATTTCCTTTTTTCAATTAACGTTTAATCAAAAAAAAAAAATTTTTCCAACACTGTTTTAAAACAATTTATGAAACACAATTCGATTTCAAAATTCCCCTCTGATCAAGCCAAGCTTATGCTTTGAAAGTCTCTTAGCTGTCCCTGTGCAAAATACATTTTACGCGTGATTTCTATATAATGCTGGAACATATACTTTTGAAATTCATTTAACCTTAAAAATATATGTACAGAAGTGTATCTTTTGTCTTACAATTAATACTATCTAAAACTATGTCAGGTCATATAAAAAATAAGTACTTCAAATGCACTTGCAATGATTTAGGATAACTTGAATTCTATGCACCTTCACATCATACTGTATCGATCTGTGAAGCTGCTTAGCAGCCAATATGAACAGAACTGTTCTATAGGCCACATGATCAATATATTTCTGTGCTTTTGCATGGAAACAGCAACATCAGGTGGTGTGTGGGGGGGGGCTAATCGACAACAACCCAAAATTATTATACAATAGTACTTAAAATATATATATATAAATATAGCATATTTTTTTGATAAAAGTACTAGTGAACAGATAGGTTAATTAAATTGTATCTTAATCCTCTATTATTCTAGTGTTTGTTGCATTCCTTGAAGAAACTTTATGTTAAGGAGAAAAACTGATTGTTGTACAATTGGTTTGTTCAGTAAGTTTTCATTGTACGAGATCTCATTGTATCTTTCCCTTATTATAGTTTTACACTTAAATAGGCAAATCTTCTGAACATGTATTTAAATATTTTTGTTAGTTTTTTACTACCATATTTCTGTGGAAAGTTTGATTTTTTTTTTTTAGCATACAGAATTTGATTATTTGACATTATAATTTATAAATTAAGTTCTTTATTAATATTTTAGGAAATAAAGATGAAGAAGAGCGTTTAATGCAACAGTGGTTCCTATTGGTTAATAAAAAAAATGCTTTAATTAGAAGGCAGATGCAGCTCAACATCCTGTAAGTTATTTTATTACCAATATTACAATATGTGTTGTTAGACTTGTTTAATACTTAAACTATTTTGCAATAATTGAAACAAATGCCTGCATAACTACAGATAAATTATTAATACATGTCATTATTTGAAACACTAATGATGTTGGAATGGGTTATGGTGATAGTAGTGTTTTAGTTATGCTTGTGTATGTAAGCAGCATATTTTCATTATAAAATTCATATATTAGATAGTGGATTGTCTTAATTTTCTTTTGAGTACTTTTTTTATTTCTTGATCACTGCAGTTTGATAAAAGATTTATCTCAATTAAAGTACATACAAGCTTATACATACAATTAGTTTTGATACTAAAATAAATTAAGACAATTTTTCTTTCATTACAATTTGTTGTTTTATTATATAAAATAATTACTGATATTTATACCAGTTAATTAATTGATTAGAATGGCAAAATTTATGGATTCTAATTAACCATGGGTTTTTAAAGGTAAACTTTGTAATTCTATTAACTATAAAAGAAAAAGTTTTACTTAAAATTATATTCAGATTTCGAGATTGAATTTTTATTACGTTATAAGATGTTTATAAATATGAGTATATATTTGCCAAAAAATTATAGCTCATTTTATATACTGTTTGTTTTAAATAATTTGATTTTTTATTTTGTCTTTGTTGGAGTAAATTAATTTTAAAAGTATTATTGATCTGTTAAAAAGGTTTTGTGAATCTGTCACTTTCCTTTTTTTTTTTTGCAAAATAGATTTTTGAATTTAACTATCTATATATGATTCCTCAAGTTACAAATTACAAAATGTCATCAAAATACCTATTTACTCCTTAATGAATAGATTAATTAATTTACCAACTCCATTAAGTGCATCTATATTATGAAGTATTGCATCTCTCTTGGGTCTATCATTATTTTTTTAATCTTTACTGGAATCATCATACTTGTGTCACATATTAAACTTATATCATTTACTTAAATCTTCCAAGATATAATTTATGATTGTCTAATATGTTTGTTTATTTTTCTATTAAAAGTGAACTTTTTTTAAATTTATTTATATTGGATGAGTAATTTGCTGTGGTTCATAAAAAACTAATATATACATAAAATATTTTCTGTTCCATGCGAATAAATATCTTAGATATGCAACTGTAATTATTATTATTTTATTATTAGAATTCAATAGAGAATTTGCTGTTGGGATTATTATTGAGATCCTTTTCCATTATAAACTTTTCTGCTACATTATTTACTTTTTAATTCAATATCTTTTTTTTTTTTATTTAGTTTCTTTGCTTTGCTTCTTTCTTTTTTTTTTTTTTTTTTTATAGAAATATGTTTAATAATATTCAAATTATTTTTACCTAGGTTAGATGAGCCAATCATATTATGATATGTAAATAGATGAGATTATCACTTACAAAAAATAAAAAGGTCACCTCATTATAAACTAATAGTATAAGTGATCTTTTTTTTTTTTTTTTCATATTTTCCAGTTTCATTTTCTCTTGTTGGCTGATTGTTATTAAAATTTCTCATTTTTTATAGCTATTTTGATAAAATTGATTGATACCAAAACAAATTCATATATCAATAAAAACATTATACAAATGTTTTAACAGTACTTTCTAAAGCTGTTAGAAATTCTGCATTTTATTATGATTAAACTAAGATGAGAAATACAGCATCTGATCTTTGTCTAAAAGAATACTAAATTATTTCCTATGAAAGAAAGAACAACTTCTACTAGAGTTGTTGGTAAAGGGTGTCAGTTTTTTACTCATTATTTAAAAATGGATAATTGTAGTAGTAATATTTAAATTTAGTTACTAAACAGACTATAAGAGGTATGTAGTATTTTTATTTAAATCATTATTTTACATATGGTACTATGTGAACTGAATCATTTTTTATACAATCTATTAAGGCTGTACCATCTCTTAAGCAAACAGAATAATATGAATGACTTCTCAAATCATTCCATTTTGATCACTTTCTTTCACAGCTGTAAGAATATAGTTTGACTGATCTTGACTTATTAGTAATTACCACCCATAAACTCTATCAGTTATTGAGAAAATTGTGATTACGGTTTGCATTTGTATGACATACTTCTGATTATTCATTGCCTAGTAACTTGACCATGAATGTTCTGCTTGAGAAGTTTTTATTGGGTTGTTTTTTGTTAAGCATTGAATGTTTAGATATGTGTGAGGCCTTAGTGTTATTTGTTTCACTGTAATTTTTTTATATCTTTGTTCCTTAAGCATTGAGTATGAACAACAATTGATTATATTAGTTTCATTATGTCATCTTTAAAAAATGTATTTATTCTTAAACTGGTGCTCCAGATCCTTGATAATATTTTTAAAATTATGTATATTAATAATATTGAAAGCTCATTTATAAAAGAGTTCTAGAATAAATTATATTGAAAAGATGGTTAACGGTAAAAAGGAGATCCCGAACAAAGTTCTAGCAATATTACTTCATATATATTATTCTGTGATCTAATAACTTTATTCTAAATTTAGTCAGAAAGTACATTAAAACAAATCTGATAGTTGTCTTAAAGTTATGAAACTGTTGTCAACTTTCTGTTAAATATTTTTTATTCTACCTCTGTATTGATTTATCTGTAAAATAAAAAAAATAAAATAATGTAAAAAATATATAATGATATACATGTATAACACATTTTTTTATTAATACCCAATTAGTAAGATTGGCGTTTCTGTAATTTAGTTAAAATTTTTATGTTTGTATAATAACATTAAATAATTCTGCTCTGAGAGTTAATTATGTTTACAGGGCTTTCTATCTTATTGATATACCAATATTAGTTTTAAAATTGTTTGCTTTTTATTTTTGCCTCACTTTATTTTATGTTATTGTTTGTTTATTTAAGCTTGCATTTCATGTTCTTGTCAATGATGTATTTTTTTAAAAATTCAAAAGTTTTTTTTTTTTTTCTGACTTAATTAAAATTATAAATATTAAAGCACTCGTATAAACTTTTAAAAACATTCAAATCCCCCCCCCCCCCAATCTGTTCATTTATTATTGTAAGTATTGACGTGAAGAAATTATAATAGTTTATGCGTATTTAAATCATACGTTTATGGATTTACACACAAATAGATGCATCTTTACTTAATAAGTACACTTGTATGTAATTTCTGTTAAACGTGTTTTTTTTTTATTCATAAAATATATTTTTGACTTCTATATTAGAAGCCATGTTGATTTTTTAAACTTGTGGAATCGTTAAATAGAAAACTTTTTTTTAATATGTGGATTTTTATTTTTATCTCACATTCTCATCTGAAAGATAATTTGCTTATGCATATATGTGTAACAGTGTATGCACATGTCTGCTCGTTTATATACAAGTATATATTTTAATTTAGTATATAAAAATTTGTTTGTATCTTGTGTCCCTGTAAATAAGAATTTTTCTTTAGCTCACTTTTATTTTAAAACGTCCATACCATTTAAAAATATATTTTCATCAGTTTAAAAGTGTTATATATAATTTTAATATTTTAGAACAAATTTTCAAAGTTTTTTTATTCTCTCTCTCTCTCTGTCTCCTCTCTCTCATGAAGGGTAATAGAACTGTTAATCATATATAATAGTCTGGGAAATAGAGGGGACCAGTTCAACTTCTTTTTCTTTTTTTCTGATAGCAATCAAAGGCAATTGTTATGCATTTGTCAGTTACTCTTTTCTTTCTTTCTGTTCCTATTTGTTTTTATGTATTTGGAAGCTGTCTTGATAACCATTTCATTGCCTCTTGTCTATGCTTTAGTTTATATCAAAAAGATTTTAGTCACTAAATGTGCACATCACCTGGTTGGTGATCATTCAACGGAGGATATGTTGCTTTTTTTATTTCACTCCTTTCTCCTACTCCTGACTTATTTTGCATGAAAATCTGAATGCAGTCCCAGATTGTTTGGTGACATTTTTTTTTTTTTTTTTGTTCTAAATACATTCTTAGATTGTTTATATTTTTCTAGTTCATTTCCATATGGCAGAAACTGCAATAACCAACTTTGTGAATATGACTTTTTTTTTTTTCATAAAAGATTTTCTGCAATGGATATTTTTTAATGGAAACTGTATGTGTGTGTTTAGTAGGATGGACTAGAAAGGGGATAGTAAAAGAAGAGGGTTTTCTTTGAAGCTTTTCTCTGCAAAAGTGGTTGAAGGTATAGTTTGCTTTGGACAATAGAGAGAGAGAGATTCCCCTGTCTTTCTTCAGGCATGGTGTTATGCCACAATGCCAACATCTGTCCTGGATCTTGGCTTGGAATAAGGCAGGGTTAGGACCAAATGACATTCATTTAAAAATTTATATATATATATTTAAAACACTATAAAAATAATGTGTAAATAGTTGCATATGATTACAATATGCAAATAGTTTATATAACTATTGATGTCTTAATGCATTTTAAGATTTTGTAATGATATACATATGTATGTGTAAACATTTGTGTTTACGCTTATATACATTGATTACCCGCAGAAATAGATATAAATATAATTGATTTTATTTTTTATTATTATAATGCGAAGTTTTTCTAAAACAAAGTAATTGAATTTAATTTACTTTTTTAAAACTGGCCTCCGTCTGCTTTTATAGGCTTTATATATATAATATAGGCCACTATTAATGAATATTCTATTATTATACACTTGTTTTTTTTCTTGCTTGATTGCCATTTGTTACCGCATATTCTAGTCTGCCAGCTTGTAATTAGCAAACCTAAAGGTAACCATTGAAATAAGTTAAGAAAGGTGAGCAAACAAAAACGTTGGCTAAACACAACCACAAAGCAGAGCCAATGAACCCTGCTTGGCTCAGCACTAACCGCCGAATAACCGCCTTTGTTTGACCCAGCAGTGGCCACACGATTGCAGGTGACTAAGGCAGTTTTAAAATTAGGCATTTTATTTCTTCAGTGCAGTACTAGCAAGTATCATTAGCGCCTATTAGGAAAGTTTTAAGAAAAAGGAATAGAGATAAGTGGAATTATTAGTGAAGATAATAAAGGCAAAATTACTTAAAGCAATATTGAAAGAAAAAAAGAAACCAAAAAAGTATAAATATCGAAACGAAATTTTGGATAGTATTGAATCTATATAAAAGAAACACTCTCTTGATAAGTGCTGCCATCTGTTGATAAATGTATTCTTAGGAGTCTTTCATTTTTTTTTTTTTACAATATTGATAAATAGACAGGCAGTTTTATTTAAAATGGTTATAACACAAAGCAAATGTATTCAGTCTCACCTACTTATTTTTAAATAGTGCACTTACATTTAGCCTATTTTCAAATGAAGTGATTATTATATTCAAAAATAAATATTTTTGAGATGTAAAGAATATACAATAATTAATTGTTTACAAAAAATTATTTTCCAAACATTAGATATTATATCTATCGTAAAATTTTAATAAGTAGTAAAAGTGTCAACTCCATGCATAATTAATTTGTGTAAATACATAATACAATTAGTTAGTTATTCTTAGAAATGCATACATAGTATTTTATTTATTTTTTGCTGTATTTTATTTAAGTGATATTAATAGCAATGTCAGAAATCAACCAAATGTTTTATAATAATGAAATCATTTATTTTTGTTATTAAAAAATGATTAGGACTGTACTTTTTTTAAAAAAAAAACAACGTCCATATAATTTCATATTTTTATATAGCATAAGTCTGTTATAAAAATGTAAGTAGAATTTAATTATTAATGTTAAATGATAATTTTTATTATTTTAATTTATATTAATGTATAAAGAAAGAGGAAAAAATACGAGTAAAATAATCAAAATTCTATTAAGTGATCAAAAATGTCCCATATATATTTATATAATATGCTTTAACCGTAGTGACATTTTTGATTATATTACAGTAATTCTCGTCTTCTTATATATGAAAAGTATATATTTATTGCTTTTATTTGATAATTGGTATAATTTACAATATAAAATATCAAACAATCGGTTTATAACATATAGTATTTTTAAATAATAACGGATCGAGGGTTTTTAAATTACATATTTGTATCCATATTACTGAAAAATCTTCCATGCAAAAATATTTTCTAAAGTAGACGCATCACACCCTTGTGTGTATGTATATTATATCACTGTAGTGTATATTTTGTTGAATCATTATGCACAGTAAGTACTATTAATTAAAAATGAATGTTACTATAAACCCAAAATCTAGAATGTATAGAATATGATAGTATATATATAAATTTATAATGTATATAATAAAATGAAGCTGTAGTTAATTTTATAAAATTTACTATAGCAAATATAGCTTAAAGATATGTCGCTTCCAATAGTATATATATTTTACAGTATTAGGATTCACATATTTCTGTTAAATTACAAGTCATTTTTTCAAACGACAAATATTTTTTTGATTTAGATATTGATGAAACTGACGAAGCAAACTTTAATAATCATGTTTTAAATTTGAAATAATAAATTCATAATTTTTGTCAAATAACTTTAAATCAATTATAACTATTAAATGGGTCAACAGTGTAGTCACACTAATTTTTTTATCACATGCATAAAATTTGAAATGTAACACATGCTTGAGCCATCTGAAGTAACTAATACAGTCATGGTCTATCAAGAGGAAATGTTTACATTTTCCATTGATTTTGGAAAAAATTGCTTTAAAGTAAAAAGTAGTTGCTTTAATCCAATGTAAAAGTACACTTTACAAAATAAAAGATCTATGTATTGCTGGAAATAAGAGATTCACTACAAACTAACTATGGCTTAATACTTAATTTAAATAATTTTATTAAAGTTCTTAGAGTAAAGTTCAATTTCATTTTATTACATATACTTATATGCATAATAATTACTTCTAGTTTAGAAAAGATTTTAATTAATATTTTTAAATACTTTTTAATTGTTCCTAATACTCTTGTGGCAAAGAGCAACTCTTATCAGATATATTATCTAGAATTACCTGATGAATACTATAATAATTGCTAGTTTATCAATCCTATGATTATAACTAAAATATTTTCAGACAATTTTACAATACAAACTTTGTACATATCTAGATATTTTTGCTATCATATAAATAAACTCTTGCTAAAATAACTTCTAGCATGACTATTCATCCATATATGATTTTGATAATTTGGTAAATAGAATAATGTACAAATGTTTGCAGAGATGTGCTTTTAACTCTGATTTATAAGAATGTTAAAGTTCCACCAATAGAAAAAAAAAAAACAGTATATGAAATTGAAAAAAGAAAAGTAACAAAATCTTGAGAGTAATATATTTTTAAAAAAATTATTCCAAATAGAAAGAAGTTTGCATATGTCATTATGGCTCAGTTGGTATAGAATATCACATCTCGATAGGATCCTGGGATTAGAGAAATCAAAATTGTGATCTGAATTCTTAGCCTGGAGTGTGAGTGCTGAATATGATGATTGTTGCTTAACTATATTAGCATATTCATCTCTTCTAGTAATGTTGCAACAATTGCTCATACTTATACAAGAAACCTTACAATGAATATACTGAAACATTGGTATATTCATTATCAAAATAACACTTGGGTAGATAAACCCTCAAATATACTATTTGTATCTGTAACTTGTGAAAATCTTTGTGTGTGTGTGTGTGTGTATATATATATATATATATATATATATATATATTAGTCATAGCCTCTGTTGAAAAGAATGTTATCCAACCTCTTTTGAACACCCACAGAGATGTGATTTACACAAAATGCATCAATAATATTTTAGTCTGTGCTCCCTTAATCTAATTCATGAAATGTTTGAAAATTTCAAACAATTCCCATAAATTAAATGGGCAATGGAAGATGAGGACAATCATCAGTCTATCAAATATATTGATTAGACAGGCCCACACTATTGATTGTTCAATGATTGTCAAACTCTCAGCATTAGGGGTTACTTGCAACTGCAATCTAAAGTCGTATTCCAATATAAAATAGCCGACTTCAAAGGCTTTTAACTTAGAAATTCTAGACTTTGTAAATTTATAGCTGATGCTAAAAATAACCTGGAATTTTATAAGAAAGACTTAATTAAAATTGGCTATTACAATGTTATTTTGGATAAACAAATAAAGAAATTCAACAGTAGATGTAAGTATGATAGAGCCCCTAATCTTAAACCATGGATTAATATACTATATATTCCCAACATATATTTAAAATTAACAACTATTCTCTCTAAAGAATTTAATGTTGACTGTATAAGCCTTCTATCCCTAATCACACTCATTAACAATTCTAAAGATAAAATCAGTAATGATGGCAACACACAGCTAAGTTTATGCCTTAGGCTGCCAATCTTGCAATGGTATATATTACAGTGCAATGCATGCTAATTTGAATCTGGAATATCATAGCATGTCTACCTATATAATAGAGCCAAATCTAACACTTTGTATAG
Organism: Epiperipatus broadwayi; assembly: GCA_028023455.1. Classification (NCBI taxonomy): domain Eukaryota; kingdom Metazoa; phylum Onychophora; class Udeonychophora; order Euonychophora; family Peripatidae; genus Epiperipatus; species Epiperipatus broadwayi. The sequence goes on from JAQFVV010000317.1 coordinate 194,833, forward strand.
CTCAGTATTCTTCGATCACAAAAATATTGCTGGCCAATGTTTTAAACCCACTGTTGTTAATGTCATTTGTCTCAAAAGCAATCATGAGAAATGGAAAGTTAAGGAAACTTGGCACATAATTAATTCTGTCAATACAGTAATCATTACAGCCATTAGCGTTCCCCGTAAACATTGTTCATTCAATCTGCCAATGTAGGTGGAGCTTTGTTGCTTTGCATTTACAATTATCATATATGCAAACATACAAATTCATTAAAATTTGTGCCCGGTGTATGCCAGCAGAAACACCGATATATTTTGCTAACTCTCAGTTATGCTTAGACAAAGATATTCCATATCGAAAGCCTTGCTTAGCAGATTATTTTCCATACTGTAATTATTATTTATATATTATATATAAGTAATAGTAGATAATAAAAAATTTAAGCTGCAACTATTTACAACATGCTAATTATAAGTTTTAAAATTATATAATATTAAGAATAGACCATTTGAATCAATTTTTTTTCTGGAAGCAGTTAAAATTTTTAACTTGTGATAATATGTGTAAAACTTTTCTATTAAATATATTTATTAGATAAACTGTTTTTGATGATCTTGGAACCATCATGTATCTAAACTCTCACAATTAATTCAAAGCATATAATTCATTTTACTTTTGCATAAAACATATCTCTGGATCATAGTAATTTCTTCAAAATTATATAAGTTACATAAAAAATAATTATATTTTCTAAAAGCACAAATTAAATATTCATAATCTGGAAAAATTTTATGACTATAAAACGTTATTATTAAAATAAAAATGTATTCAAATGATATTTTTAAATTTAAAATACACACAAATTTTTAAAATATAATTTAAATAAAATTAAGCATAGTGGATTAAGAACAAATAATATACCTGAATAATATGCCAGTGTTTCTTTATGGGATTTTTTTAAAATTTGATATCTTGAATTACAGGAGAAAGTGATTTTATTTTTTCCTACAAAGTAACAAATAAGAAAAAAAAAGGTAACTTACTATAATCACTAACTTTGTAAAATATTTTTTTTATTGTGTGCACTGTTTTTATGTAAATCTTATTACAAAACTAATAGGAACCGTACCAAATGAAAGCATAAGAAGTAAATAGATAAACTTTAATCACTAATTGATGATTTGAAAGCTGTCATGATTTATTACAACAGAAAAGTGAAATGAAAAAATATATATTTATTTATAATCATAAAGATATAACAACAATCTTTTATGATTATATGGATATATCCATGTCTATTTATGTCCAATTGTTATTAAAATTAATAATATTGTTATTATTTAATATTTAAGTTATTAGGAGCCACTAATACTTTATAGACTTGAAGGTATAGAAAGAGAAAGATTAAACTAGTACTGTTTAAATATTATTACACAAGATTTTTTTTAAAAATTTGATAAAGTTCAGTAACTAAGAGAGTATTGTCATGTATATTAGGTGAAAAAAAAAAGGATCAAATAGTATTTGAATTATTCATATTATTTTGGATTATAAAGTATATTCATTAAGTATTTAGTACTTTCAACTTAATATGTTAAACAGAAAAATATGCTACCACATATTTTACAGATCGTGAAAGAAACAAGTTGATATATGTTTTTAAGAAATTAATCTTAGGCAAAGTTATAACAGTATGGTTTTAATAGTGTGTATTTTATTGTGAACAAAATTTAATTGGCAATTATACACTTTTTCAAGATGTATTTGTTTTAGGATGAATAAATTAATACATTTCTCCACTGAATTGCAATATAAAAGCAATATAGTTGTTATATAAGAATATGGAGAAAAAAACTATCAAACAACATACATTTGTTTTCTTTATTAACATTAGAAATAAACTAATTAAGCATAATTAAAAGAATGGCACAATCAAAAATTAAAACATCATCCTAAAGAATTTGGCCATCGTATTTTTGCTATAATTTTTCCCAACTCAAAAGCATGCTGAATTATAATTTAGAGAATAAAGAAATTGAGTTTTAAACAATTTAGAATTTGAATTTAAAAGTAAAAACTATTTTGATCATAAAAAATGAATTTAAAATTTGTATATATTTTTATCAGACTTTTTTATGCAAATATTATATTTGTTCTGGCAACAATGGCTCAAAGTTCCGCTTTATCACTGTTCACTGGTCAAACTGTTTTGCAAAGTCATTATAAAAGTTTGCAAAATATTTATTGATAATTATAATTCAACTGCTTGATATCTATATTGTGTTGCATTTAAATCCTGGCTTTCAAACGGAATTATATTTATTTTAAGAAATTATCAAATACTTTATGATAATGTTTTAAAAAATAGTTAGTCAAATGTTTTAAGATACGGTATGAATCCATATTATAAATAAACAACTTTTGCAAAATAATTAATTAGTATTTATTATTAATTTCTAGATATTTTTTGTGACTTAAAATTATAAATTTAATGGAATTTATAGTTAAGTATTAAATATTTTATATAAAATTCATAAACCAATACTTAAAAAAGGAACCTTCAATGTAAAAAACATATAAGATTAATCACCAAAACAATTTAACTTTAAAGCAATTAATAGTTTAATGAAATTTGGGCTCTTTTTTGCATGATTAATTTTATTATATGTATCCTTAAGTTTAAATAAGATTTATGGAAAATTAAAATAATTTCGTTTGCATATTTATTAAAAATTACTATACAAATAATTAAAATAATGAAATTATCATGTGATTTTTGTTTAAAAAGCTTACATTTTTTTAGTTAAATAGCATAATATAAAAAATATTCAAATGCTAATTTGTAACTTTAATTTTTTTTTTTTAAATAAATACAAAATATGTTGCATTTTTATAGTTATATATTGAATTAATCCAAACATTTTTAAAATTAAAGAAAAAGGGCTTTAGAATTATTGTGTTTATTAATGTAATGTAAATAAACATTGTTCATCATAATATAGCATTTGTAATTTAAGACTTTTTTTTATCTTTTAATTACACCTTTCATTTAGGAACACTATAGCATTTGTAATTTAAGACTTTTTTTTTATCTTTTAATTACACCTTTCATTTAGGAACACAATGAAAATTAAAATTTTGAAATTGTTCAATTAAACTTATGGCAAAACCATTGAGATTTAAGGCTGACTTAAAGTAAACTTTATGGCTATCATAACACCACATTGATCTGATAGACCCCTCTTAAAGGTTATTTATAAGAAATCATAGTAAATGGATCGTGTTTTTAGGATTGTCACTTTTTGTATTTAAACTTTTTTGTAAACTCCTGAATAATAAACAATTTGATGTCTAACTTTTATTTGTTTTGGTTATAATAATATTTATTTTACCTTTTCTGAATTAAAAACAATGGAAATTTAAAAGATATGAATTTTTTTTAAAAAATTTAAAAATTTATGTAAAACACAAACACAATATTTAGAAATTTTTGTTTTGGACAAATCAAGAAATATTTAAGTACAGTGGAGCCACAAACTATATTTTGTTCCAAGCCCTCTTCATTTATAAACATATATATTTAAATAAGCATTTATTTTATATAGCGTATGTAAACAATTGTATTACAGTCAAATATCAGCCTTTCACGCTAATTGTGCATACGCTTTGCAAGTGTTAATAATAAATGAATACTTTCTCACCAATACAAGATATAGTTTTATGCAGGAATTTTTATTCCTGCATAAATACTATATCTTGTATTGGTGAGATTTTTCTGCATAAATACTATATCTTGTATTGGTGAGAAAGTATTCATTTATTATTAACACTCGTAAAGCGTATGCACAATTAGCATGAAAGGCTGATATTTGACTGTAAAACATATATATTGTATAATAGCTCACATTTTGTTAATAAACATTGATTAGAATAAGATAATATTGTTTATCAAACTGCAAGAGAACAGTACTTTGTAACATACATGTATATATAAAGCACAGACACTTTTATATGTATAATATGCATATAAGAAGTAAGATTATAATATAAACAAAATTTTAAAAATATTAATATAGTTATTAATAATAAATTGAAGGGACACATTTACATATATTTTATTGAATGTGTATTAAATCACTCATGCATTCATTGAAGCAGTAATAATAATAATAAAACTACCATATGTTTATTTTTAAAATAAATAACAAAATGTCTGATTTTCATTGAACATTCTGGGCTATATTCCTTTTTTTACAAAAATGTTTTTTTATACAAATAATAGTTATCTTGTTATCAAGAAATTATGATCTCTGGAATTATTTTGATATTTTTAAATCAGTATCAACTGTTAGTAAGTTCTAAAATTTTGTAAAACTTTAAATATTATACTCAGAATATATTTTATTATGCAAAATAGTTCACATCAAATTCAGAAAGGATAATAAAGGAAGAATAAAATGCATGTGCTTTCAACATAAATTAAAGAAATTTTATTAATATATATAATCATGCATGGTGGTTGCAGATAGAAAAAGGACTATCGGCTTAGTATAAAATTCTATAAATTTTACCTTTAAAAAAAAAAGTGATTATATACTGTGCTCAGAAGGAAAAAATGTCTACTCAAGTATAATAAATTTGCAAATTTTAAAAGATTTTTTTTTTGTTTGTTCATTTACACTTTTGAATATTTGTTTACATTTTACTTTGTATTGCATATAATTGTAATTGTGTAGTTAGATATAGCTTATTTCATGTCTCTACTGTATATTTTTAAATATGGCAATCAATTAAAGTTTAAATATTTTTCAAAAATTGCACATAATTCATGTAAAATTTGCAGTATTTTTAGTACTTGAAAATAGTAATTGTGTGTCATTAATTAACAATATATCCCTTTTTTTAATTAAACTTCCCTTAAATAATGGATATAACAACAGAAAACAGTTGCTGACTGCAGAGCAAAGGCTTTTCCTATAGTTTCTCATAAGGGAACTAAGAAGCCAAAAACTTTCCAGTTACCATGTGAAAAGAATTTGAGTGTTTTATCTGTTTTATTTTTTACCTAAGAATTGTTGAATATCCATTTACCATTCATTATTATATGATTACCTATGTTGACTGTATGCCCCTATTTAACAGAAAATTCTAAGTCTGTTTTTAAAAAAATTAAGTTTACTTGGCCCAGATTAATTAAACAAGGTAAAGCAGCCAGATGTGGTATTGTTGTCCTATAAGATATTTTATATGTGTATATAAATCTGGCTTCTTTTTTTTTGTATATGAGTACTTTAGTTATACAAATTTTACTAAACTTTCTAATGTTCTTTAGTTAAAATTTATCTAAAGTTATTGCAATTATTAAAAACATAGATTAATCCTTTGTATGTGTGTGTGTGTGTGTGGTTAGTGATATGCATTGAGATATTTTTGTTTCACTACTGCTTCTCTATGCATACTCCATGAAATGCTTATTTTTATTTCTATATTTGAATTACAATTTTTGTCAACATATAGAACATTTTGTATGCTCCAAAAAAATTTTCATGGTTAAAAAAACTAATAGACAGAAAGATAACAATTTCAATGGATGTCATTAGTGAATCTATCATGCAAAAGAAATTAAAATTTTAAATAGTTTTTTAGTTTTTTATTTAACCTTTGGACTATGAACCACATTTTTGTATTGTTCATGTGTTCACAGTTTTTAACTCGTTCTCTAACCACTATTTTTAAAATTATTTTGCCAATTTTCCCAATGAAAAACTGTACTGAATAATGCTGCCCCTTTAATAATTTTTTACAACTAATAATTTAATAATATTTACATTTAGAGCTATAATAATGAGATAAAGTCTTGCCTTCCAAGGTGTTGATTTGTTGTTTTTGTTCTGTCCAGAAAAATGACAGTTCTATTTGTTCATTTTGATTTTCAAAGTGTAAATGAATATTTTAGAATCTTTTTTTACACATTTTTTTTTCATCAAATGTTTGTGAAATATTTTATTTTAGAAGAATAATTTAGATTTTAATACAAAATATTTACTTTTTCAAGAAGGCAAATTGATAAAGAAATCAATAACTCACAATTTATAATTGGATGACAAACATATGTTTTATGTTTACCGCTATAGATGATTTTCATTAATTATAAATAGAAGTTTATTTTTTAATAAACTTTTGTTTACTTTAATGATCTAACAAATTATTAATTTGCATTTTAGAAACTAAACTAAAACAAATATAGTTTTAAAAGATAAAAGTATTTTTACTGCTGATTCTATCATTGATCGATCAAATGTTTGGAACTTTAATTCTGTCTGCCAAGTGGGATTTGAACACAAAAAGGGTTATTACAATTTTGATGTTTATATAATATTTAATGTGTGTTTAAATTTAAATTGTTTATATGTGTAATTTGAGATGGTAAGTATACAATCATAACTTTAATTTTATTCAGGTATATGTTTTAGTTATAGAAGTATAATATTTATCTTTTTTTTTTTATATGTTTTGATTATTTTAAAACATTTTTATTTTTATATGTATACAAACAAATTATTTTAATGAAAATACATTTATGTTGAAAAAGATATTTTTTTGACAAGAAGTGAAAATAAAATTTGCATTGGGTTGGTTAAGCAAGCAAAATATTTTATATAAATAGGCATTAAATATAGTTGTGATTAGACTCTAATTTTGTAAAATTTTCTACTGCCTGATTTTATTATATGTGTAATATTGTTAAGTTTGAATTTTCTTTTTCCTACATTTTTCAAATTAATAGTTATGGCAGATGTAATGTTAAAAAAATTAATTCAATAATAGTAACAAAAATTAATTGAACATGCCTACAAATTAATGCTACAATGTATTAATTAAACAAAAATAATTTAATGTGTTAATTACTGTAATTATGAGGAATCATATTTTTTTTATCTTTTTGCCTCATATACTTCAAGTTTTTCTAGTGCAATTTCTCATATCAATAATTAATTCTTAGATATTTTCATTTGCTTTTATGCATCAGGTATTAGAATTATGCATTTGTAAAAATGTTTATTACAGTCATAAAAGATAGTCAAATTATTTTTTTATTTGAAAAGATTCATAAGTATCTTCATGAACCATTTGTAAATATTTAATTTAAAAAAATACAAAAATGTTTATTAAATAATAAAATTAATATTTTTAATCTCAAAAGCTTTTATTTATGAAAAATAATGGTTACATGCTTATAACAAACAGAAAAAAACATCATCAACAGTCTGGTCAAAATTTGAAATGGGAATATTAAAAAAATAATAACTTTTCTTGATATGAATAATCATCCATATTTATTCATAAATATTTTTTAAAAAAAAACTCAAATTATATAACAATTTAATTCTTACTTGGATTGATATACTCAAAAAAATAATTCATAAACTAAATTAAATATATAATATTATAAGACTTTTATTCTAATGTGTCACTAACATTTTTCTGTAGATTTTAAAATGTTTTGGATTTTCCATTACCAAATTAATTAATAGTATTGTATCTGCATATGTAATAGTATATTAAATATTTTCTATGTAAAGAAAAGATGAAAGTATTTTGTTAAAAGAGGAATATAGTAGACTGATAATAATTGATCATTGGTGATTTTATCATTGCTAATGTACTTTTTTGATCTGTAATAGGAATGCAGTTTATTATCTGTATAATATTTACAAAATATATACGTAGTTGATTTATTTTTTCTTTACTGTTCACAGTGTTCATTACCAAGAATTTTTACTTTATCAAACTTGATATCCTAGTATATCATTTTATTATATAAATATAAGACATGAGAGACAAATGTTTTCAGTAAATGATTTCTTAATATTTACATAAGGCTAGATCAAGATTTATTTGCATTTTTACAACAAAAAAAAAGTAATTATCATTTTTTCTATATAATTCCAACTTTGTTTACAAATGATATCAACAAAGATTTGTATTATATCCACCTACATCTATGATATTTGATTTGAAGCTCTGGCATAGATTTGAAAAGCCACAGATAGTAATAAATTATATTATATGCATTTTAGCATCCACACACACATACATTTATGTACTTATTGTGTGTGTATGTTGAAAATGTGTGTAACATATATATATTTATTAATTGTTTTTTTCTTTAAAACATGGATAATTGAAGCAGTGAATATATGGAGATTTTAGATATGGGAAAACTATTGTACTATCAAGAACTGACTTAGCTTCATTTTGTTAGCAAAGGAATAAAATAACTCTACTGACAGTTCTACAAATATTGTTATAAAAAAATGCAAAAAAAAAGAAAAAAAATCATATGAGTATTTTGTTTGAGGAATGGAAAAATAATACTTCAGCACCAAAGTGGCAACTGAGCTCAATATTTTTATTCATTTAACCAGGTGAGATTTTTAATGTTCTCAGAAATACAACTATTAAACTTCAGTTTTTGAATCTGTTAACTCTACTAAACTGAGCAAAGCAGAAATCAATATTTGATCAACTATGCTGAAAGCATGCTCAGTTACATATTGAAAATTTTAAAACAAAATAATCTTTACAAGCATATAAAACACTATTGATACAATTATAATATTTTTTTTTCTTTTTACATAAATATGTATATGATTTCATATAAAAAAAATAATAATATATTTTTAAAAAAAAATAAATACCACCGGGCTAAAAAGTGAAAAATGTTGGTGGTTTAACAAGAAAATTCATGATCAATTCCTTATTTTTTTTACTTCTATAATTAAATGGTTGTTTGTTTAATCTTTTTATATTAATAGTATACATGTTTACATTCATTTTGCTACTGGATACCTTTAATGTTAATATTTAAACATAAATCTATAAAATTTAATATTGAACTCTAAAAGAGATATCAAAACCCAAAATTTTTCAAATGACAATTAATTTGTTAGAATCTGTTTGTAAAACTTCAGTTTTAAAATCTTAAATATTATTAGTAGATATATGTAAATGGATATATATTGAAGCATTTTGCCCATCTGACTAGGTCTCTGTTACACCTAAAATGTGCGAGTTGATCAAGTTATGTAAAAAGAAGAAAGTTTCATTCCTATTCCTAAAAAACGTAACTATTTCCTGATCAACTCTACCTAGTAATTGTTATGATTTACGCTATGATGAAATCAGCTTTTATTTCCTTTATAAGGGTGCCAGGATTCATATAAGAATCCATAGAAATCTGTCACATCGCGTCTCAAAAATTAAAAAGAAAAATGTTTTTAAAGAATCGGTATCATATTTTACTATAACTAGAGTTATTTTCTAGATGTTATTATTCCTGGAGCTTAGTCAACACATATTGGCAAAGGTAAATTATATTTTCAAATCTTACTAAACTAATATACATAAATTTAATAGTAATCATCAATAACTATTATTAATAGCGTACAAGGAAAAGTTGACATTAGAAATAAATATTTTATTCTAACAAATTAAAATGTTTAAAGATAAATTAATAATTAAATAAAAGTGGAGAGAACACAAGCTCATTAATCCAAACATGAATCAATTAATAAAAAAAACAGTTTCGCAATTACAATTCACTTCCAAATTTCTTCTAGAAAGTTCCTTAAAATGAATGTCTCTTGAATAAGAAAATTATTGTCTCTATCGGGATTATTTTAAGCATATTTTTACGAATTGTTTGCAAATGCTTAATTTTGTCACAATCAGGAATAGTTAATCTTAACTTATCGGTAAGTTGGTGTAGATTTATGAGATCTCAAGCTCATAGGAATTTCTATTGGTCTCTTCTGCCCACATCTTCAATTATTGGTCCATTCTATAGCTAGAGAAAAAGCACGGTTGTGGTGACCCTTTCATTGTAAAAAGTGGTATTCACAAAGCTCCATTTCCATGCTTGCATGACAGCTCGGTACAGCAAGTAGCATACCTGTGCAGAAGTATATTACTGCCACAGGTTATGCTCACTGAACCAGAAGGTAAAGAAAGACCTAGATCAGAGTTGTCCTCTTCTTTTTATATCTCAATCCAGTTTTTGAAACTTTTGCACATCCTTTTGTCAGCATATAAGATAATAATCTTGTACACTCTCTTAAATTTAAGTTACAAAGTATTTTTTTAGCATAATTCTGCCATCTTTAATTAGCTAAAATATTTTTCTTTTAGCTTATCTGGATTAGTAATTTGTGTGTATTTTGTTCTATCCAATTTTTACTTTTATTTTTAATCAGATAAAAAAAAATATGGGTAAAAATTTAACTTTCATTGTACATTTAAAAAAAATAAATTATACAAACTAAAAAACAATTTAATTTCGTCTTTTTAATAAGATTGCTAAATTTACTTTTTCCTAGCTTTTACCAAATGCCAATATATTTGTACCATATATAAATAAACGGTACAATATATACAAAAAAAAAAACTGCAGAGAAGGGGACAAGAAAAATTAATAACTAAAATAATGAATATGGGTTGAAATTTAATTATCCTTTTATTATTTTAATTTATTAAATAAGTAAAAGAATATTTTAAAAAAAAATAGTTTTTTGAATAGTTAGCTAATACCTCTCCTGACTTTCTTTATATTGTAATGAAGAAGGTGGCATTGTTACCAGGCTAGCCAATTGTTGTGTAATGAAGGTTAATGTTTTCTTCTTTTTATTATTATTATACTGATACCTATTTAACAACCATTAACTTGATGACTGGTTGCATTGGCCATCTACAAAAAATAAATCATATACCTATTCGCCACCTAATGAACGTTTCAAATGTCATTTACTCCAGATTCTCAAGACATTTATTATTAAGATATGTTAAATTAGATAACTAATTTTAAAAAGTATGTTTTTTTTAATTAAATAGACTTTCTCCTTGGATTATTTAATGAAGAATGGGATCAATGCTAAAAAATTCTTGATAGATTCTGTTAAGTAAAAAAAAATACTTTTTAATGATTGAATGAAATTGTTGTGCTTAACTTGCCACTTGGATATAGGGATATAATTTCATTTCTTTAACAACTAACATATAATTTTATTATATAGTTAAACAACTGGACTATCCTTAGATAATAATAATAATAAAAATATTTTAGAAGAAAATGTAAATTTAAAAAAATTGTATGAAATAAATAAATAAGTTACTTATAAATATACTCTAAATAAAATTACATTAATGGACTATTGAAAAATAATAACTAATTCAAATGTTTTTTTTTATTATTATTATTATTATTATTATTATCCAAAACAGTATATTAAGATCACATTATTTCAATTTGCTTTTACATTTTTAAATCAGTTTGTTTTAGTTACTAAATGGAGGGTGGCATATAGAAATCGAGGATTTTTAAAATAGTTAATTTATTATATATGTACAATATGTAGGAAATATAACGTTAGAAAAAAAAACATAATACTTCTTGTATTTTTATTATTATTAATTAATAAAATAAATTTCACATGTACCACTCTTTAATTCTCTAATAATTTACAAAAATTTGATTGAGAACATTAAATATCTCTTTTACATTCTTTTCTATTCCACAAAGGAACAGCATTGTTATTAATTATCCATAAGAATAATATTAGCCTTAACATGTGAAACAGTCATTAACATCTGGCTGACCAAACAAGATTTCAAAAAGCAAATTAAATAACTGGGGTGTACTTAGGGAAAATATACATCTTATTTTAAAAGAAAAGTAGTAAGTTAAAAAAAAAAATGCTATGAAATAGATTAAAACGTTCTCTATAAATATACATTAAATAAGATTTAAAAAAAAAAAAAAAACGTGTCACATATAAATTCATGATTTTTTTTTCATTATCGGGGTTTTATATTTTAAAATGTTACAAATTATTTTTAAACTACACTCTGAATTTGTATTCAAAAATCATTATTATCTTTAATTATGCATCTATAATTTTCTGGGTTAAAAATTAAAGTTTTTATGCTGGAGAGTATAAAGATCATCATTAGTAATGATTTGTCATTGCTTGCCAATTTTTGAAAATAATTTATTCTTGTACTGATTCAATCTATTTTAAGGTATTGATGTTTTATATATATATTGTGTGTGTGTCGTGCACGCATATTTAAAATGACTTCTTATGTTTTTTTATTTGGCGCCTAACTTTTGTTTGCCTATGAAAATATATGAATCATACAAACACTATTTAATATTTACCTTAACAAACATATATATATATATATGCAGTATAAACCACGTGCCCGTAATACGGTTCTATTTAAAAATACCTTATGACTCAACAAAAATAATTAATTTAAAAAAAAAAAAAACCACTAAAGAAGATATAATAAATTGAGATAGATCATATACAGCAAATGTGCTCACACTAGACTGTAATCAAATGTAAGTGTGTGCATGCATGAATGTTCTTGATCACTTTGTCAAATATATGTATATTTTGTCATTTTTTATTCTTTTTACGATGAAAATTATTAATGATGATAATGTAGTGCAAAGAATAGAATATGTGAATGATAAATTCTTAAGTTTAGCATTATCCATTTTTTTTGAAATCACAACACTTGCAATGGGTCTGAAAATTAGATTAAAGTTTAGAAGAAAAAAATTACCTTTTTTTTTTTATTATACTTCACATTTATAGCATAAAAATTTTCTATGCAACATACGTTGTGGCAACATTATAAACTCAATAACTAAATACATAAGACAAGAAAATGTTTGATAATTGCACATGAAATTTGTAATTTTTAATTTTAATATTTTTGTAACCATGAATTGTTGAAATAGTGGGATTTGGGATAATAGATAATTTTTAGTCTTATTATAGTTTAATGTATAAATAGTTTGTATAGTTATGTGCCGGAAAGAATTATTGTTGTATATTTTATCTTAAGCATTGCATTCCTAAAATACATTATGTTAAGACAGCAAGCAAAGGGTAAGGATGAATCAAGTAATTCATTGCCTGGTATATGAATATTAAGTTATTAAAACTATTTTCAGATACTTTTGTCACCATACTCATCATATTTTTTAGCATCACAATTAAATAACATGCAGTTTAATAATATATTCAGACATTCAAGTAATCAGTCATTGACTTCAAATTATTTGTAATGTAAACTAAATATTTTTAATAATAGTACTATTGTTTTTCTCTTCAGTATAAACATACTCCTCATCATCAAAAGCTAAATCATTAAAGAGTCATATAGCTAAATCATTAAAGAGTCATATATATATATATATATATTCTCCTAAACTGAATATAAAATATTAAAAGAAATACCATCAAGTGAAATATATATTATATTATATTCCCAATGATCTGAAAGAACATAAACATGGTTAATGTTTTTTTTTTTTTTAACAAAGTACAAGTTTTGCATCAAAATTGATCTAAAATTTTTATCTGCTGGTAGAAAGCATATGTATATTTTAAATGTCTACTAAGGTTTGTTATGTGATAATCATAACTATATCAATAATTATTAGTAAGTCTTTAATACTTACATTTTCATAATTGATTAATATTTTGACTTACTATAGAATACTTTTATGCAGGCTTTGACTCATTTGTTGATTTTGATATTTATCTTTGATAGATATTTTGGCATGTAAGAAGATGTAAATCATTCATTGTCTAATTTTGAAAATAGCAAATCATAATCAATACTAGCTTTCAGTATGTTTGCATTTAAATCTTGAAAGCGTTATCATTAAATTATTAGATATTTATCTGTCAAAAGTAAATATGAATATGTAGATTATTGCTTAAATGTCTAAATGTAATTACCTAAAATTATTACAGTTCTTGATTTCAGTTATGTTACTTAATCTTTTTAGCAAATATGACATAAAAAATTGCCACCTTTTTTTTTCTAAAATTCCATAGCATCATCTGAACTTCACACATCACTGATAATTAATGATCTTAATGCCCAAATGGGATTTCTTTCCATTGTTCTGTCAAAAATTTGTGATTAGATTTACGTCATTATGTTAAACTTAGCCAAGAAGCAAAATGTATAGTTTTGAAATATCAAGTGTTATTTTATCTGTTGCAAAAATTGTGTTTTGTTAGCTTTTTTTTTTATTTGCTTCAATGTTTTTATTGTAAAAGTAAACATTTGTAGTAATAGAAGGCATTGGAGTCAATATTATATTGTATGGGTAAGTGTAATCATGAAATTGATAAAGAAGATTGAAGCAAATTAATAAATATTATATTTTTTGTTTAGTTTTATAATTAATTGTACAACTTTATAACATATTATATTCTGATACTAATACCAATTGAAGATAAGCCTTAACACTTTGGTCAACCATTAATCTAAAAGAGTCAAACTCATTATAAACAATTATGTGGATAAAATATTTGCATTGAGATTTGAACTTTAAATGCTCTGTAGGAATTAAAAATTTCTAATAATCCCCACAATCCTCCCAAAATTATGTTTTGGGATTTGTATTGACTTTAAAAAAGGTTATGAATTTATTAATCTTTTATATCTTGCTTGACTTGGAAATAGTTCACAAAAGCAATTATCTCTACAAACTGATCAATTTCATCTGTAACGCTGAACTACTTTAAGTGGTATTATCACTATGAATGGATTGGGCCAGTAGTAACTTTCAATTTTTTATTTATGACATCCTCTATCATTTCAACATATCACCTCTATTTTTAATTAGTGTCAACCCTTTTGTTGTTAGTAGTTTGTAATGACCTTTAATATTAACATTAATTCTTTACTTCATTGATGAAGGTATAGCAAGAAAGTTGGTTGGGGATGGATATTTAAATGTGTTATCATTTAGTATTCACCTTATTATAAATGGCATTATAGTGGAGAACTTCTCTACTTTTAATCTTTAACAATCCTGTAGTAATATTTTGAATATAACATTATAAGATTAACATTAAAAATCAATAAGTCATACAAATAATCACATCATAGTAACTAACATTTTTTATTTACAGAACCAATCCAATCATTATTTTGAAAGAATATATGTAACCTCATACAGATTTAAGCTGGTAGAGTGAATTCAATTTGAATATCATAAATTATTATTATTATTTTATTAAAATCATCTTCCTTATCAAATGCCTGGTTTTTTATATACACTCCAAGTTTTCTTTGGGTAAATGCTTATATTAATGATATTTATTTAACTAATGAATAAAACTTTTAGCTAAATTATAGAAATTTAATTTTTTTCTGACAATGAATACATAGCTGTCTTTAACATTTATTATCTTGTTCAACAAATTTATCATAATATGGAATACCTTTTTAGAATCTTAACCATTAACTATTCTTCTAAGTATTATTACTTTTTACAAACACAGAAATTTTGCCATGGCATGAAAAACATGTATATTTTTCTGAAGATGTAAATTATTTCCTTCCCATGGTAATAATTTTCATGATTTTTTCTGTACTTGAATAGTTTTATATACAAAAGGAAAACACTTTCAATCAAACAACAGTATTTTTCTTTAGATAATTTAATCATTGTTTGAAGTTTTTTAAAGGATTAACTCAAGGAAAAAAGTCATGTCATGACCACAAACTGAGGTTTAAATCTGGGCCAGATGAACTTTGAAACTTTTTTACATAATAATAGTCATAAGATTTTTTTTAGATATTTTATTAACAAATCATCTACTTTTTTAATGCAAATAGAATTGAGTTAAAAGGTAAGTCTCAAGTTAATCTAATTGGTCAGTGCTGTCTGTAAAAATAAAAAAATATCAATTGTAATTTGGTACAATTTTCACGGAGCCATAGTTAACTTTTTCTTACATTTGATAAAATAATCTTTAAATATTTTTGCTTCAGCAGAGACTGAAATAAAAAAATATGATAAAATATCTTCATCTTTTATATTTTAAAAGAATATGGAAACCTTGATTTTGTTAATATTTCAGATTTGCAAATCATTTATCACAATAGAATAATGAATACTAATACTTATGTAAATCAAAATACTAATATTTATTAATTTATAAACTAGTTTTATTTTCCAATGTATTTGAATTCACTAATATTAAAAATTAAAAACTATTGCTATATCTCAGACAATTTTATTTAGTTTAGCATGAAAATAGCATGAACTTTTGGACAAGGACATCATTATGAATCTCTTGTTCACTTTCATTTTATAATTTTTTGCTAAATAAAGCTGTAAATGTGTTTTAAATAGTTTAGTTTTATTGTGAGAGTCATTGTTCAAAAGTTTCTGTAATTGATTTATATCATTTAAAAAAACAAACTACATAATCTTTGAAATGGGATTGTTGTGCTCTTTCTCTATAACTTTGATAATAACGTATTTTATCACATTCTAAATAATTTTCAATATGAATGAGCTATAAAATATTTATCATTATTAAATTCACAGTAATTATGAGGTAATAAACTTTTACTAAGTTTATAAATATTATATATCAATAAATAGAAAACTTAATATCTTCATTGTACTATTTTTGTGAACATTCATTCATAAGAATTTTTTTTGTAAAAAAACAACAACGATGTACTGAATACTCCATAAATATTAATAACATGTTCAAAAATATTAAAAACCACACACAACTTGTTTATTTTATTTTTTTTAAAAGAAGGAAAAGTTTTACTGAACATTATTGGTTGTCGTCTCAATTAGCTGGACAATTTCGTCTAGCTTTTATAGGATGGTGATATTTTGTATTAAAATGTATAAAATGAATTTATATGAAAATAAAAATATCAAATTATGAAAAACTCTTAGTTTAAGTACAGATATGAAATTTAAAGCTATCCAAAATACATTTCTTTATCATTTGATGTTATTCCGCATATATCTAAAAGGCATGTCTTTTTTATATATTTATAAAATATAGTAAAATGATTTTCATCATCATCATTAACCATTATCAATCTACTAAAGGATGAAGGTCTCTCCAAGTTCAATCCATCTCCGATCTTTAGCTTCTCCACATCACCCCTGCACACTGTCTTATTTCATCCATCCATCTCACATGTGGTCTCTTTCTGGATCTTTTACAATCTTTTGGAATCTAGTTAAAGATTTCAATTGTCCATCTATTACCATCTCTTCTAGAAATATGTCCAGCCCATCTCCATGTCAATCTTTTAATTTTTTCAATGAGGTCAGTAACACCTGTTTGTTATTTTACCCATACATTGCATTTTCGATCTTTTCTTGTTACTCTGTATTGCTCTTCTATTAAATGTCCAAGTCTCAGATCCATAAGTAAGAACTGGTAAAACATATTTGTTAAAAACTTTCCTTTTCAAACCCATAGGCATATTTCCTTTTAGTATCAAGTTATTTCTATCAAAAGCACTCCAACCAAGTTTAATTCTATGATTAATTTCATCCATTATATTTCCATCTATATTAATAATCTGACCAAGGTATTTGTAACTGTTAACTTCTTCTAATTCATTATAATCAATCTTTATTTTCATATTTTGAGCAAATCGATTAAATATTACTTTAGTGTTTTTAACATTTATCTTTAGTCCTACTTTCATCTGATAACTCCTGCAACATTTCCTGCAGCTCTGAAGTATTGTTTGCAAAAACAACTACATCATCTGCAAAATCTAAATGACTTAAATAATCATTTACTTTCACTCCTTAGTTTCCCATTTTAATACACAAAATACTTCGTGCAGCACTGCTGTAAAAAGTTTTGGAGATAAGGAGTCACCTTGTCTCACACCCTTCTCAATGTTGACTTTCCCAGTATCATTATGTAATCTAATTGTTGCTGTTGCATTTTTATAAATACTCTTTAAAATATGACAGTATCCTGGATCTATACCTTGATGATCCAATGCTTTAATCACTGAAGAAATGTTTATAGAATCAAATGCCTTTTCATAATCTACAAATCCAAAACATAATGACAACTCATATTCATTTGTCCTTTCTATAACTTCTCTCACTACCTGGATATGATCTACTGTACTAAAACCACTTTTAAATCCAGCTTGTTCTCTTTGTTGGTGGAAATCCAATGTTCTCTATAGACGAGTTGTAATTACATTGGTAAAAAATTTGTATAAAACTGCTAAAGGGCTAATAGGTCTGTAATTTCTAATATATTCTTTATCACCTTTTTTAAATAATAATATTGTTACTGCATTCTTCCAATCATCTGGTACATCTTTATCATTTAAACATTTGGTATATAACTTTGCTAAAAAAAATTCTATATTTTCACCTGCTTCTTTTAATATGTCAATTATAATTCTATCATTACCTGGAGCCTTTCCTTTCTTCATACATTTAATTGCATGTTTTACTTCTTCATTTAAAATTCTGGGCAGTTCGGAAGATGTAATAGATATAGGAGATACTTGTTCTTTATTACTATATAATTCTTGATAAAAATCTTTATAAATTAATCTAATATAAAAAAAAAGTATTCTTGCTTAAATAATTTTTGGACATACATTTGAGAGTTTTTGGGGAAGTTGTTTTTTTTTTCAAAATTCAGTAACATAATATTGATGTTGTTGTCATTCAAGTTAATATATCTGACATTAAAATAAACAAATTCTCATTATTTTTTTTAATGTCACGTTAAATTATTTTGTTCATTTTTTAATAATAATGAACCGTTCATAAATCAGTATAGTCAATTATAACTCCAATAATGAAAAAAGAAGAGAAAAAAAAACTTTAGAAATGAATTTTGGGATGTCTATACAAACGAATCTATGAACCATATATTTATCCATATATAGATCCTACAGATCTATTTACTTGATATTTTACAATTTGTCTTTTAGTTTCATCAGCATAAAACTTTTCTTTCCGAAATATTTTAACACTTTGTCTAATTATTACTTTCCAGAGTGTTCTGTTCCTTCCCATATTTTCCCAATGGAAACCATTGACATTACATTTCTTTAGAATGTTTTTGAAATAATTATTTTAATATAGACCCTGTCTATCACAAAAACTATGTTCGAGTTTAATATACCAACACTATTTTAGGAATTTTTCATTTATTTTAAACATACAATCCAATAAAGATGTGATTTTACAGTAGTGGTCTCTATCATAATTTAAAAGTTCTAGAATATATTGACTGGTTTTACATAGCATCCTTAAATGAAGCTTACTAATATTTTAATATTATGTCTGATAACCATTCATATATGATTGGAAACAAGATCTATTCAACAAAATTTTTGAATATTTTTACTGGATTTAATAGGGATGTGATAGTATTTCTTAGATCTTATATGTTGCTTTCACTGCATCAAAAAAAGATCTAGAATAATCATGATCAACAATGTCTATATCTTCTTTGCAGTTTTAGTCTGCCAATCATTTTTATGCTTTCTTGCTAGTCATATAATTTTTTTTTTCAGATCTCTTTATTTATTATGAAGTTCCATATTTAATTTATTTTTCTGCCAAGCAGAAAATGGCATGGTTCCTCTCTACCAAATTACTAACAATAAGATTGTTGTCAGAAAATCTGTCATGTTTTTTTTTTTTTAGTGAATTACAAGAATTGATATATTTATATTTATAACTCACTCCTTAAGAGAATTATACGCTTTAGTTATATCAGTCTTGAAGGACCAAATTTTAGTGTAAAATACCTCTTGAAATTTATTATGTGTTGTAGTAATATGGAGTTAAGGAGATAATATGTGGAGATGGAAAACCAATATTATCCTTATTGAATAATCAAAAACAATGAGGAAATAAATATAAAAGAAAAAATATAAAAAGAATGAGCATGAGTGTACCAACATTGCAATAAAAATATTAGTTATAACAATTCTATTCATAAATTACAAGCTAGCCTTATAAAAGAATAATTAACTTATAGCCAATCAGCAATCATTCCTTGTGACTGGATATAAAAGAGATACATTATAAACATTGCCAAACTTAGAGCATGACATACAATAATGATTTGGATACACATATTTAAATGCTAAAATATCTATTATAATTTAAAAAGAATTCTGGTATACTGAAAACATGCCATCATCAATTCTCTGTTCTTATGGAACCATGTGGGTGAAGGCTGATTAAAAATTAACTTCTAATCTAATAAAAAAAAATGTACAGTCTATGAACTTTAAACATGATACCTGTAGTCCATCCAGAGAACTAGCCGGATACGCAAAGACAACATAGACCCCTACATATAAATAACTTAACCATTACTTCTCTAAAGCTAAGTCAAGATCTAAATGTTTACAATTTTCATGTTATAATTCAATAAGTTAAAAAATTGTTATATGAATCAATACTTATTATAAAACTATGAGAAAATTAAATATCCCTTTCCTCATCCTAACTATACTTTTATAAGCTTGTAATATTTGACATGGCCAGATTTGTGACTGTCTATAATATTATAGTAGTAGATTTTTTTTAGAACAAACATCAGTTTTCATGTGAATATAATTTTAATAATAATATCTGTTTTTTAATGCAACTATCTTTTAAACTCAGGTTACACTAATCTATGATCTGTTTAACAAACTATGCTTGTAAATGAGCATGTTATATGAACTTCTCTTGTATTCTGACTTGTTATTATAAGATGATCTATTAAATGCCATGTTTTTAAGCATGAATACTCAAGATTCTTTATAGTGATTTTTCTAAACAGAACTTTTGTGATAATCAGTCCATGCCTTGTGAAAAAAATAATATAATAACAAATCATTTTTATTTACTTCACCAATATCTTTTATTTCTAATAACTTTTGGCCAATATCTACTATTTATATTAACATATGCATTAAAGTTTTCAAGAAGAAAAAAATTAACTTTTAATTGGATAACTATCCAACAAAGGAGAAAGATTTTCCTTCTGTGAATATAAAATTGGAGCATAGACACTAATAAAATGAATAGTAGTATTATTGTGCGTGGATTTATTATTATTATTATTATGAAGAACTCCAACAATAGAAAATATTAATTACCTTTACAACAAATCCAATATTATGCATTTTTCTTTTACTGACAGATCTGGCTTTCCAAAAATCATGTAGCCATCTGTCTGTCCTATTTCCAAAAATCATGTAGCCATCTATCTGTCCTATTAAATTTCTTTCCTCTTGGCAACAGATTTTATTAAGAGCAGCTATATCAATTTTAAATCTTGATAGTTTCTTTTCCAGCACTGTAGTCCTCCATTCTAGTTTTGATGAGTTTGTATCAAATAAAATGCACACATTCTTTGAACTTTTATTTAGAAAAGAATTGGCTTTGTAATATTTATCTTTAGTACTAAATTGCTTCTTTTTTTACTATTATTATTATTACTATTTTTACCACTGAAATAAGGAAATCGTCCAAATATGACAACTCAGTTTTACTGTGTGACACATGCTATTTTAGGCACTACTGTGGTATGTTGGGGATTTTTTTGTAAAATCCATGTCTCATTCAAATCCGGTTCCAACTCAACTCATTATAAGTATTATGAGACTACTAAGCATATTCCTGTCATTGCTTTCTTAATTCATTGTTTTTATTGAGACAGAGGATTTTAT
Source organism: Epiperipatus broadwayi (assembly GCA_028023455.1). Taxonomy (NCBI): domain Eukaryota; kingdom Metazoa; phylum Onychophora; class Udeonychophora; order Euonychophora; family Peripatidae; genus Epiperipatus; species Epiperipatus broadwayi. The sequence goes on from JAQFVV010000317.1 coordinate 216,398, forward strand.
TCTAAAAAATTGACAAAAATTGTTATAGCTAATCAGGCTTGTATAAACTATTGAGTTATTTTGCTATTTTTATTTTTAAATTGGGGGATATAGTTAAAGGATGGAATTTGTGTTGCAAGAACACATAATTCCATTTTCACAATTATTATAGGGAGATGTCCAATGGCACAAGAGCCTTATAATGATCAGTTTTACAATAACTTTAGTCAATTTAAGAAGGAAAAGATGCACAAATCCTAGTCTTTGATGAACCAACAACTTATCTTATAGAGCAGCAAGAAATACTTTGCCTAGAAAATGTTTATTTGTTATTCACATTTGTCCTTGTAATGGTCAAAATTTAACTATCTCACTAACACACTGCAGAATTTAAACCTCAGACATGTAACTCAATACTAGGAAGGGTTGCCTCCCAGAAATACCAAGTTTGAATTCAAAATCAAAGCTTCATAATGACATCTACATGATAACGCATCTGATGCTACTAATAGTATAATTTCTTGTCAGTGCCGGTGGTCAAGAAGAAACAAGAGACTCTAAAATTAAAATAGCCCTAAGTTCATCTAACAATAACTTATAGATGTGCCTAAGATAAGCCTAATATGGGTATGTAACTTAGATTGCATCCCGGATAAATAAACAAAAGTAACTATGTAATTACTACACTTTATTGAAACATATAAAGTTAAAAAGTATGCCCTCCAGATTTGATAGCAAAATAAATCAACATATATATTTGTACTTCTTGCTTGAGTTATTTTATATTATAATGTGTCTATTATATTACAAGGTAAGTATGTGCAAGCTATGCAAAGTATTAAAGCAATTTAAATGACTAATTAAATGTGAACAGGGAATCTTAAGTTAATAAGAGTGAAGCTCGCACAAATGTTGATTATTGGGATCATCTAATCAAATTTAATAATAAGTTCTTATGGGAACATGCAGTAGTGCCGGTGAGATAAAGTGCGAAGGATGGAGTATGATCAGTTGGAACAGCGGCTTTACTAGAAAACAAGTAAATAAAACTAACTTTGGGTTTGGGTAGGCATTTTGCCATTTATCCAGGACATCTATAGTCCTTACACAGTCCAAGCCTGGGTCACACCCAGTAGCTTCATGACTGTGGGACGAATGCAAATATATTCCCCAGTGAGGCATTTATGTCATATTCTAATGGGAATCACAGAGTAACACAGGGACATGGACTCAGCCGTAGAAAACTTGCAAAATGTAAAGCAAATTTAATACTTCCGCACATTCACCAGCAACACACAATTAAATTTTAAAACATATATTAAAAAAGACGGTTCACAAACAGGGCAGAATAACTCGCTCTTAAATTTATTTTATGGCCAGCTTCTCTCAACAAAATTTAAATAAAAAAACTATTTTAAAAACATTTATGTGATACGTAAAATAATTATCTTAAATACAGTTAATAAAAGGGAGGTGGAATGTGTGCTTGCAATTTAGTAATTAATATGGCAACCAAGCATTTATAAGATTTCCTTATGCAACTCGCACAGGCTTGAAAGAATAAATTTAAAATCACATTATAATAAGACATTTAAAATAAAACATTATACAGATATTAAAAAAAGGTAACCAAGTAGAAGAAATGTAACATGCATTAAGGAAGGATTAAATGAATACACACAATAAATATATAATATAAAAGTACATTATTAAAGATAGCTATAGCTTAAGGTTTACGAGAGGTTGAGTTACATTTGTAATTGCTTCACTTTACAAGTGCAGTCCACAAGCATTTCCAAAAATTTAAAGAGTTCTTAAGAAAACTTTTGGTTCTCTGTGCACAGATTTTACAAGCAGCATAATTCAGGATGTTTCGCAATACAGCTTCCATGAGCAGCATTACTTTTGATGGATTAGTCGGCATTTTTAAGCACAATTACAGGATTTTGGATGGAGAATGATAGCTGCGAGCAAGCCATTCTAAGGGAAGACGGTCCACTACCTTTTACCCTGTCATTCTAAAGTTGGCCACCATGGGAATTTTTGGATATAGTTCGCTTCTCATCGAGAATCAAATAAGGTGATTTCTTTGACCAACTTCTTTTCTTTCTTTTAAACTTATTTTAAACTTTAAAACTTATTTCAAACTTTAACTCAGATTTTAGGTAACTAAAATCTATATTAATATGTCTAAAACTTGTCTCTTAGATAACTATATTTATATATCTTATCACAAAATCAGCCTTATTTATAGTCCCTCATTAGACAATTACTTTTACCCTGCAGTACAGAAATCCATTACTTAAAATTTATTAATTAGATCAGATACCGAGGAATGCACTCTTAATTAAAATTTATTATATGCACATTCCCAGATATTCTGATCCAATTTATTTAATTAAAATTTGCTCGCTAAACTTTTATCTTATAATTAATCAAAAAAATCCAGTAGTGAAACTGGCATAAACAGTTTAAAATTAGCCACTATTGTTCTCTTTCCCCACCCTCATTGATTTTTTTTAAAAGAAAATGGCCTAATTCTAAATCTAAAATCTACATAAAACTTATTTTCAAACTCTTAATGTTTAAGTCTGTTTACAAGTGATATTATTTTATTAAATGATAACATATCTTTTATTAAATGAAAATCTAAATCAAATTGAAGATAATATTCCTTAGGTAAACAGATCCAAACAACAACTTCATAACTAAAACATTATTTTACTCAAAGTTTTAAAATATATTATTTTACTTAAAGTTTTAAATCTTTTATCGCAGTATGTGGATAAATGAGAATATGTGATCTACTTTTCTTGTAAGAGTATATATATAAATATACTTGACAGTTTGAAAATAAAACTGTTAAGAAAATTTAATTGTTATAAACCCATGGTTCCCAATTAGAAATATAAATTTAGGCGGGATTTCAGTAAATATACATAGTATTCACACACTATGATAAAATTAGTGTTTGAAATAGGGAATGAGGGTAGGTTAGAAGGAAGGCAAGGTGAAACTAAGATTTTCAGGGCATATCTTACTGTTTCAGTCTTTCATATCTGAAGATCATTACACTATCCACCACTTATGGAGTCCATCAATAGATTGAGAACAGTTTTTGAACTTGCTAATTAATTCACTTTAGATAGTTACAAATTTGCTTCAATCTTTTTTTTATTTGCATCAAGTTTAATTATTTTTTAATTATAAGTTTTGCATTAACTGCTGTATTTAAAATATATGTTATTACTATATTTTTCTACATATATATTGTAATCAGTTGGGTCATATAACATACACTAATATAGTGTATGTGCATATATATATATATATTATAACGTTTTCCGTTTTGCTAGGCCTCTACACACTAATATAAACTGCGCGCGAGTTGATCAAGTTATGTCGAAAAGAAGAAAGTTGTATTTCTATTTCTAAAAAAACATAACTATATTTCCTGATCAAACTCGGCCTATTAATTGTTGAGAATTATGCTATTGATGAAATCAGCTTTTAATTTATTCAATATGAGTGCCAGGTTCTTTTATTCTAAAGAGACCGCTGAAATCTGTCACCAGCACGTCTCGCAAATAAAAAAAGAAAATACTTTTAAACTAATCGGTATTGCATCATACCGTAACGAGAATTATTTTTTTAAAATATTATTATTCCTGGAATTTATTAAACACATTGGCAAAGGTAAATTATATATTTAAACATCACTAAAATAATATTAATAAATTCAATAATAATTAATAACTATTATTAATAACGCACAATGAAAAAGGATGATAAAAGTAAAATCTCTTTTATTCCAACAAACTAAAAATATTTGTAAGTCAAATTACGAATTAACTAAATTGGAGAGAACATGAATCAATTTATAAAAAACAGTTGGATAAAGTAATTTAATAATGTTCACTTATTACAATTCATTTCCATGATCTTGTATAAAATTATTTAAACGAAAGTCTCTTTAATAAGAAAATTAATGTCTATATCCGGATTATTTTAAGACTTGTTTGCAAATGCTTAATTTTGTCACAATCAGGAATAAGTAGTCTTACCGGTAAGTTTTAGTGAATTTACGATGGTTGTAGATAACTATGCATAGTTTTTCAGGGTTGAATTGAGCTCACGGCCTTTGGTTATTAGTTGATCTTGCGGTCCATTCTCCTAGTCAGTCATGAAAGCTTTTCTGGTATACATCTTCAGGCGCGATGTCTTCAGAAGCTCCGGTTCACTCCGACATGCCGAATTACTTCAGCGTAGAGCGATCTTGGATATATTATTGTTATCCAAGACCAACTAGAGAAACCAACGAACAAGACCTTCAAACTGACCTCTGCCTTTTATACTAGAGGCCCAGTTTTCCGACTTCTGTGTATATCTTTTGTTTGTCAAAATATACGTTGATAATCTTATATATTCTTTATAAAATTTATGTAACAAAGTCTTTATTTTTTTCAGAATAATTCTGCCATCTTTTATTAGTTGAAGTATTTTTACTTTCTCTTGTCTAGATTGGTAATTTATGTCTTTTGTTCTCTCCAATTCTACTTTTATTTCTAATTACATTTAAAAAAAATATGAAGAATAATTTAACTTTCATTGTACGTTATTTTTTTAAAAAAGAAAATTAGTCAAAAAAAATCTAAATTTACTTTTATTTTTTAGCTTTTACCAAATGCCAATATATTTGCAACATATATAAATAAACGTTACAATATATATGTAAAATAAAGGAAAAGTAGAAATAAACACAGAATAAATTTTTGTAAATATTTTTTTATATTTTCTAAAAATAAAATAATAAGTAAAGAGTTAAATAACTCTGGGTTTAAAATAATATTTTATTATAATTATTATAAAATTAAATATTTTAAAAAGGTCTGATAAATATTATTTGTAATTCTAATTGTGAAATGTAAAAACACAATACTTGTTTTTTAAATTTTTTTATTTAATTAAAACAAGTATGTTTTCAAAGGGATTAAAGAGATGAAAATAAAAATTCTGTTTTGAACCAAGGTGTTATTATCACCTTAGATGATTCTATAAAAGGGCTGATAACAAAATTAGCTCCAGTCTGGGTAATGATTTTTGAAGAGAACAGTCTGAATTGTAGTTTTTTTGTAAGAGCTGAACAGAACAGCTTGGCTACTAAATTTTTTTGAGTAAGTGGCAGAAATTAGCTGACCAAAATGGATAGCTGCAGTTTGCTGTTAGCTGTAGTAGAGAGTTGGCAGAATAGTTACCATAAACTGATATAGCTGAAGGCAAGATAATAGACTGTTTTTCTTAGCAGAAGTTTCAATTTACATGAAAAAAAATGACACACGTCTTTGTGCTGAAATTCATAGCCTTAAATGTGAAGAGAGCTGCTTGCCTGGAACAATTCTATACATATGGAAGACCAACTATGGACCAACATTATACATGGATTATACTTTTTCCTGATGATGACAATCCCTAAAGCCAAACTTACCAGGGAATCCAAGCTTGCTGAAGAAGCAAATATATATATATATATATATATATATATATATATATCATATATATATATATATATATATGCTGATGTATCTAAAGGCAGAGAAGAACAGATAAAAATATATACAGCTGTGGTGAGTAAAGTTATATATGATAACAAAATTTTAAATAATTTCTTTAGTAAAATTACATTTTGAAAGTGATGCGTGAATTTGTTCTTTTTATGTTTACGGTGGGTGTATAGTTGAACAGGGCTGTCTGGATGCAGTGTGTTCATGATGCTCCGAAGTATAGACTCAGCACTGTCGAGACCTAGATGTTGATCTCCCAGAGTAGTCTAGTGGTGAATATATACAGGCCTCATAAATAGACCAAATGAATAAGCCCCTAAGACTCACAAAGGCTGAGCAGGTTGACTTAGTGCCAAATATTTTTTTTCTGGATACTACTCTTTGAGAATGATCTGTCTAGGTACTCAGAAGGGGCAATGCTTAAAAATGAGGTATTTTCTTGTAACATCATGGACTTTTGTGTACTGATAGTCTGGCTTGGCTGTCTGTTTATCATGGCATGGCAAGCTGCTGTTCACATATTCACTTTTGCTATCTCAACTTGCCTACTTCATCTGCATTAACTCATCAAGCAGAAAGATGTCTTGAAATTTTTATATATATTTTTTATTCTATAAAATGATATTAGTTTAAAATCGTTTATTAAAGAAGAAAAACTGTTTAAAGTTATATTTATAATTTTAAAAAAAAAATACAATATTATAATTAATAGTCAAGAAAAAGATTTCCAAAAATCTTTTAGACTACGAAAAAAAGACATTAAAAGAATATATACTTTCAATTATGTATTGATAAAGAAAAATATGACATTATTGTAACAAGTTGAAATAGATAGAAGTCAGCTTACATGTATACATGACATTATTGTAACAAGTTGAAATAGATAGAAGTCAGTGTACGTGTATACACACACACTCGTATATGTAAAATTATAAAAAAAATTTTGATTAAATATATTATAAATCACCATTCTGTGCACATATATATGTAAACCATAGTAATAACATGGATTGTAATTTGTAATTTTGTAAATTAATGTAACAATTTAAATTTTGAATAGAAATTATGTAAATCAATGTAATAATTTGAATTTTGTATAGTAATTTTGTCAGTTACAAATATGACAATTTTTTTATATAGTAGATTATTCAAAATCATACCTTGAATATCATTTTTTTTGTTAATAATAAACTTGTATTTAATTGTTAGAATTGTTTCCATCATCTCTTGGTCACATACAGTAATGAGCTTGTGTTCTCTGAGATAGTTTTGTGCATGGATAAATGGGGATGTGTACTTAGTACTTTTGAGGCATCCAGCAATGATCAATCATCATCCTGGTTGGCACAATAGAATACTCTTTAAAGCCCATGCACTATATTTTATTTTAGCCTTATTAGGAGTTAAGTTTATAGATGGCCAAAACAAGTGGGCAGAGCATTGATGATGATCAGCATGTTTTAATGTCACAGTATTATTGTTTATATTTTCTGCTTATGTATTTTAATGAAGGTGCACTAAGTTGGTGCATCCAAGTTGCATTTAAATAATTGCCCAAGATGGCAAAGGCTCAATAGCTAGCCTGGTCTACAGAATACTTATTTCCGATCCAGTCACAAGGTTGACTGTTGGTTTATATTTTTTATTTTTCAAATCCAGCCACAAGATGGACTGTTGATTTTATTCTGATTTATTGTACTGATTTATTTTATTCCCATCAATGATGATGATGGATGGTTATTTCTCTTGAGTATTTACTTATACTTAATTTTTAAATTATAGTGCTGGTGGATTTTGGTAGCTGGTTGTATCTCAATGATCACAGAGATTTTATGATCTCATGTTCTTTTTTATATTATACTTCTTGTAAATTTTATATTAAATCATTGTATTTGATATATTGTATTGACTTGGGTTGATGATGATTTGCCATCCCCCAGATTCACTCTATTTTATATCACCTATCCCATCCCATTACAAATGGCACTCCACATTGGGTGCCATTTGTAATGGGGGTATCAGGATGGACAGAGAAGAAAATGGTTTGAACTGGGATGATGGAAAATCATCACTCCCAGTTCATTTAAAATAAAATATTTACAAAATGTATATTTAAGTAATGAGATATTTAATACTAAAATGAGATTAAAGAATCTCTGAGAGAGATCATTGAGAGATCATCCTGCTAACAGAAGCATAATTAACCATCAACCAGCATTATCAATATGTCAAAGTAAGTATGAGTACTACTCAAAATACCATTCATCATCATGAATGTTCCACAATAAAATATAATAAAATCAACAGTCTATCTTGTGGCTGGATTTGAACAATAAAAAATATATATGTCAACAATCAACATTGTGACTGGATTGGAAATGGGTCTTCTGTAGACCAGTCTAACTATTGAAACTTTACCAGCTTGAGCAATTATTTAACCATTAATTTGGAGGCACAAACTAAGTGCTCATCCATTAGAATACATAAGCAAAAAATCTAAACAACAATGCTGGGATATAAAAACATGCTGATCATCATCAATGCTCAGGCCATTTGTAGTGGCCAACTATAAACTTAAATTTTTAATAAGACTAAGGCAAAATAAAAGTTGATAGTGTATGGGCTTTAGAGAGTATAATTGTTTGCGCCAACCAGGATGATGATGATTGATTATCACTGGATGCCACAAAGCACTAAATACACATCCCCATTTATATATTTATCCTGTGCTTGAATATAGCTCAGACAACATAAGCTCTATTACTTTATGTGACCTAGAGATGATGGAAACAATTTTAACAATTAAATAAGTTTATTAATAACAATAAAAAACGAATTTAAATTAAGGTCTACATGGCTATACATTAAAATTAAGTGTTGTACAATAAAAAAAATTATTACATTGGTGATTTACATAATTACTATTCCAAATTTAAATTGATACATTGATTTACCTATATGTGCGCACAAACGTGCGATTTACAATATACAATTAATATTCAAAAAAATGAATTGACATTTAATCAAAAAAAAATATTAAAATTTTACATATATGAGTATGCGCGTATACACACACACGCTGGTTTCTATCTATTTTGACTTGTTACAATAATGTTATCTTCTAATTGATTCAATATTAAAAGTTTATCTTTTTTTGTTGTCTTTTTTTTTAAGGAATTACTAAAACAATTTTTTCCAAAATATATATCAAATCGTTTTTTTTTTTAGACATTGGACTCAAGCGAATTATTTACTTGTTTGTTTTAACTCTAAGTTATTAATTTATAATTTTAAAAGTCCTTTTAAGGAATAGTAAAATAAAATAACTCACTGTAGATACAATGTGTTTATCTATCTGCGTTTCTCTGTGTATGTAGATAAACAGTAGCATAAGTACATCAATTTCTTTTGGTAAGCTTGGTTTCTAGCCCATCAGAAAAAATATAATTCCAGACTTGTTGTCATCATCAGGGAAAAGTATTACAAGTAATTGGTTGGTATACCATGAGCTTTTGTAGTCCAAGCAATTGTCAAGCTGTCTTTTAGAACATATTTAAGCAGCTAGTTGATCCTCTTGAAGTGACCCTGGCCTCATGAATCAAAAATCTGCAGTAAACTATAGGGCAGCTACTGGACTGTACTCCCTTAGATCTTCATAGGAGTTCTGTATAGCACTGCTAGGTATTTTGTCTTTTTTTAGGCTATTGATTCTGAAGTGACCCAGCTTCAAGTAAATCAAAACTCCAGCAAAGGAAAATAGTAGCAGTCCTGGAGCTCTTGTCCTGCCTTCCGCTATATCAGTTCATGGTGGCTATTCTGCCAACTCTCTGCTACAGCTAACAACAAACTGCAGCTATCTATTTTGGTCAGCTAATTGCTGCCACTTACTCAAAAAATTTTAGTAGCCAAACTGTTCTGTTCATCTCTTACAAAAAACTACTATTCAGACTGTTCTCATCAAAAATGAGTATCGAGATTGGAGCTAATTTTGTTATCAGCTTTTTTATAAAATCATCTAAGGTGATAATAGCACCTTGATTGAAAACAGAGTTTTTTTTTTTATCTAACCCCTTTGAAAACATACATGTTTTATTAATTAAAAAAAAATTCAAAAACAAGTATTATGTTTTTACATTTCACAATCAGAATAATAATAATACATTATATATATATGTATTTATTTATTCAGACCTTTTTAAAGTTTAATTTATAGAACAATATTTTAAATTAGAGTTATTATTTATTTATTTCTATTACAATGAATGTAGAAAATATCTACTATAATTTTTGTATGTGTTTATTTCTAGTTTTCCTTTCAACTTTATATATATATATATCAAAACTACCCCAAATCTAAAATTAAACCAGACCAGAATAAAAATAATATTAAAACACAACCTAAGGTTTCACTGCTATTATTTCTTTACACTTGAGAAGTCTGCTTGTAGCAGTGAAACCTTAGGTTGTGTTTTAATATTATTTTTATTCTGGTCTGGCTTAATTTTAGATTTGGGGTAGTTTTGATTTTATATTGACTAGTTTAGCTTTATGCTTGTAATGTTTATATATATATATATGCACACACGCTATATTAGTGTGCTATGTAATTTAACTGGTTACAATATGTATATAGCTTCTGAAAATGAATATTAGTGCATATTATTCTTCTACATACCATTATCATGTCTTTGCTATATCATTCTATTATTATTCCAAACAATATGAAAGTAATTTATATATTAGACTATTTCCATCATCTAATATTAAGTATTGAATGTTTTTAAAATATTTAACTTTATTTAAATCTTCAAATTACATTCAACTGATCTTCATGCATTGCTGGCCTGACCATTGAAAGTGCTAGCATCGGAATTGAATCTGGAACTGTTTTGATAGGTATTATTCTCTCTTCTTCAGGTATTTCTGTCTAACTAGTAGCAATACTAGCATGGAAATTGAACCTGGAACTTTGGTTTGACCAGTAACAATACTAACATGGGAATCGAAACTGGAACCAAGGTTCCAGGTTCAATTCCCATGCCAGTACTGGTCCTATTCAGGTCAAAAACACCTGAAGAAAAGAGAATAATACCTCTCAAAATGTTGTGCATATACCAACCTGTGTTCTATTACTAACAATTGAATGTAATTGGAAGATATAAATAAAGTTAAATCTTTTTAAAGGCCTTTAATACTTAATATTGGAAATAGTCCAATATATAAATACTACTAAAATACCATCATCACAAACTACTTAGATTGAACATTCCAACATTATTTTATAAGCATTGCCAAATTAATGCTTTGAAAAAAAATAATTGTTTTGTTGTTCACAGCGTCTTTCGAAGAAAAGGAAATTATTTGTTAAACTGTTTTGTCTTTTTCAAAAAGCAATTGATAATTACATTATGGCTCATTTGACATTTGGGAATTATATGGATCAGTAGATTGTTGATAATTTATAACTATTATTTAAAGGCCTTTACTGAGATTTGGTGTAAATTGAACAAAAGTTGAAATTTATCATTGATGTATTAGAATTTATCTTTTGGGATATTGCAGCAAGCTATTCAAATGAAGTTTTGCAAATGATAAAGAGCTGGTTTAGTGGTTTTTATGGTGAGTGAAATTATATTCAAATTGTAGGTGTCAGAGATTGCAGATTGTATATATTATTTATAAAATATATATTGAAGATAAATTTATATATAGTTAGAGAACTAATAGAAAGAATGTTTAAATGTTTGAATGACAATTTATGACTAAGGAAATTAGCAATGTTTTAAAATATGTATATATGTGTTTCTCGAAATAATAATCAGTTTGATAACAAAATGATTGTAAAATCTTTGAATGTAAGAGAATTTATGCACTTTATCATGCATTCATGATTTAAATGATTTTATAACATATGCATTCATGATTTAAATGATTTTATAACATATTTTTTATTTATGTAAATTTGTGAAAGATAGGAAGCAGGATGTTTATATTAATAATTTAATATTGGTATGTTTTTGTTTTGTTTTTTATTAAGGAAAATACATATCCAATTACAATATAAATCTTGTTGGTATACATTTGTTTAGATTTGTTACACTTATTATAACAATCAGTAAATAACTTTCCAAATTAGAAAATATACCCATTTGATACATTAGTTATTATTATGACAAATTAATTTCATGATCAGAGCAAGAAGCTCATCTTTCTAACTTAGTCTATAATTATTATGTAGCTAGTTTTATATCAGAACAACTGGCTCTTCATTTAGTGACTTAGCCAGTGATTATTATGCAGTCCATATTTTGATTGGTAGTGATCCTTTGTCATTCTCCATCTAACTGGACCATTTATTTTTTAAACTTGAATTAATATTTAATTAGCATGCCTGAGAATAGGCTCTTCATCCAGTGCCCTAAGTTGCTCCCAAGTGTCCCCCGAGAGCTTTTCCAGCATTAACAAGCAATCCCTGAACATAGTCTTTCGAATAAATTTTTTACATATCTCCCATGGTTTCTTACTTCCTTGCTTAAAAATAAAATAATTTCTAGTTAACCACACGGCATAAAGCTAACATTCCCATTCTAATCCCAGCAAAAACACCATTCGTTATAGCTTTCTTGATTCTTTGATCGTTCATGTTAGCTGGCAGTACTCTGGTTATAATATTTTGTTTAGCAGGACTCAAAAATGGGGAAGCAGAAAACTATATCCAATAGTTTCATCCATTTTACATAAGCTAGATAGTGGTTTTATTTTAGAGAAATTTCTATAATATACCAAAAAATGATTCGTTGGAAAGACTTTCAAATTAAATGTTATGTTAGCAAAATTTCCTGATTAGTAATCTGGTAGATAAATTGAGCTCAGTAATTAATTCAGTAATGTTTGCATGGATTTGTAACCTTTCCAGTAGTGTTAGTATTGTCAATAATTGATGTCGTAACTTTGTAAAATTTGTTGGCATATGCTAGCAGCTCCATGACTCACTTCATATGGGCGGTGGCATCTCAGTAGGCTCAATCTCATCCTGTAATGATTCCACTGGAAATCTTGCATTCTTTGCCTTAAGCATTGATAGGGATTTCTGAATAAAAAAGGTGTTAAGATCATGCAACCCAAGCCCATTCAGGTCTTTCGCTCTCTACATCTTGGCTAAACTGATGGTTACTGTTTTCCTCTTCCACAAGATGCCAGTGCAGACTGAGTTTATTGCATTCTAAAAGGACCTGGTTGGTTTAAGACGTGGCATGAAGTAATTAATTTGTCGAAGCCCCAACATGTTAATCAATGCTGCCTTACCCGGGAGTGATAAGTAGATCCCTGAGAGAGTACTTTCAACCTTTTTGGTTTTATCTAGAATGCTGTTCTGCAGTGCTCTTTCTCATAGCCGACCTGGACAGCACCACAATAAGTTTTCCAGAGAATCTTGAAGGAATTGCTTTCACCTGATGGATCTTCCAAGTAGCAGATTTCACAGAGTTTGTTCTTAGCCCTTATCTCCCAGGGTTTTCATCCAGCAGTTTATATAGTTGGGGCAAGTATTTATGCGAGGGGAGGAAGACTGTAATGTCATCAACATATGATATGTGATGAACTTCCTCCTCTAGCACTGGGACAAACATTCCAGGATGTTTCTCAATAGCTGTTAATAGAGGGTTTATATAGGTTATGAAACACATGGTACTAAGAGATTACCCCTGGGGTATTGATGTGGTTTAAACTTTGGGGACAAAGAGCCATCCAATGATGTATATATTGATCCATTTAGCAACAGATTTGCTATAATTCTGATGTAGACTTTGGGTAACCCATAATGCTCCATAATTGAGAATAATTTTGCAGGCTCCATGGAGTCAAATGTTGCTGCAAAGTCCACTTGCACCACAATAGGTCCTGGTGTTTTTTTGGTCCTTATATACTCCACCAATAAGGAAAATCTCCTTACTGCCTCAATGGTGGATGATCTCTTGTGGGAAAATTAGTGCAAGGAAATTTTACTGAGCAGCTGTTGTTGGATCTTATCCTTAACGAGTGATTCGATGCTTTTAATTAGTAATGGGGTCACTGATATGGGTCTTAAATTAGTTAATGGAGATGGGATTCAATAGCTTTTTGAGAAAAGGTACAAGCGCAATAGGGTATGGCTTGGGGATGATCTGAAATTCCCCAGCCTGCATGCCAATGACTTGATGGATTATTTTAACTGTTAAATTACTCAGGTGCAACAAGACACATTGAAGTATCTGGATATACATATTCTGGATAAGACCTCAGCCATTGGAGAATTTGCTGCTCAGTAGTGGCATGATCTTGCAATATTTGGTCACCTTTCCAAACATTTCCAATCTCGTAACTGAATTTCTGCAAATTCTCCTCTAAAGTGATCCTCTATTTTCTCCAACATAGTGCTTCCTATGTAATTACAATTTTCTACGGGAGGCACTGAATGTGTTCGTCTTCTCCATGCACCAATCCCCCACCTCAAATAGCTTCATGTTCAGTTCTTCTTTATGGATAAATAGATCTTGGCTTTTTTTACTGCAGTATACTTTGCAGCCTCTTCTATTTATTTCTGTACTTTTTTTTGAGGCTAAGGATCTTTTTTACTCTGGCCTCCATATTTGTTAGCTCACTGACTCTTTCTGCTATGGTATCCAGCTCCTTTATCAGTCTTGTATATTTTTTGGTTCTCCTGGTGAAGGTGTTGATCAGAGAACATAAGATTCTCACAAATGCTGACCATGACTGCAATGGATCCAAGGAAAGGAGCTGGGTCTTGTGAAAGAGGATTTGCCTCAGAGAATATCCATTCAGGTGTATTTTTTTATTTAACATTCTGATTGTTTTCATGTTCATCATGGGAATCAGTGATAGAGGGTCTACATTTAGGGATATTAACATGGCTAAATGATCAGAATAAGTTACCAATTGTAGTTCAGCTTTTAAATCATGATAAATTTCACCACTGTAATAGAGAAATTAAATTATAGAGTTCTGTGCTGCTGTGTGTAGAAGGAAAAAGCATTTTGTGGGAAACATCCTTCACCACACAACAGCACCCTATTAATCATATGCAGATATATCCTGTTAAATTAATGATAGCTCATGTTAAATTATCCAAATAATATTATTGGCAACACTGATGAGACCAAGACTGAGTTAATCCTATTAATTGTGTATTCAACCAATCTGGGGCCTTTTGTAAGGATCATTGATACATTTGTAATAGTAATTTCAAGTATTAATAGATCTTGACTAAGATATAAGTCTGCATCTGTCTAATTTAAGAGTTCCTCTTAATAATTACTGCTATTCCAGATGAGACTGCATTGGACCGATGATATATTAGGACCCCAGATTGGCTAAGAGTTTAGTCAATCCTTGCATTGAACTGCCAGTGAAGTTTTGTTTTACTCAGGCAGATCACTTGTCTATCCATCTCTTGAGAGCATAAACTTTTTCCATGGAGTTTAGCCCTCTAATATTTACTCCCCCAATTTTGATAAGCATTTAACTGATGTTGCTATATTGGGAGATGAAGTTGTGGTACTTCCACGATATATTTAATGTGACCATCTTATAGTTTTCCCAAATCAAACAGAGTATGGACCCATCCCAGACACATTATCCAGTTTTCCAATTGTCTGCTCCTGTTGATTTGGTTCAACATTTACCCTTCCTTGATTTGGTTCAACATTTACCCTTCCTTGATTTTCACACATCTGTTCCATGACCTTTTTAGAGCTAGTATCTGTACCTTCTGTATCTTCACAAGTTTGCTTTATAACCACCTCAGTATTTTCTTAGGTTTTTTTTATTTTTGACTTCTTTGATCTTCTCTTGGTTGGTTTTAATCTTGGACATCTGGGCCTCATTGTTTTATTGCTATCACAGTCATCCTCAGAACCAATTTGTGAAGTCGGAATTGAGTCATCCTCTAGTTGTGCACTTGTAGAGTTGTGTGATTTCCTCTTGTTTGCTGTTAGGATCTATGTCTTGCTCTCAGTGATCAAATAATAATCTTCTAAACCAGTTCTACCAGTTATAGGGTGCTTGTCACTCATCTTACCTGGCTTAAATTTTGCTTTTTCACTTGACACCTAAATAGTAGGTGTCACAATTTCAACCTCCGTATCAATTAAGCTTACTTCATGATTTTTTAGCATGTCTTGCACACTTGCTGAGGCTACTTGTTGTTGATCCATGATTTCTTTACTCGCGTTAGCAGAATCTTGAGTTAGTTTGGTATTTTTGGACTTTGCCTCGCATCTGTGAAATCTGCTGTTGCTGTAACCACATCTTTGACAATTTTTAGTTGGGCACGATCTCGTAAGATGTGTTCTGTCCCCACAGATGAAGAATTGTGGCTGAACATTATGTATGGACAGGAAATGGGACAATTTAATTTTTCTTATACTGATGCAAGATCTTTAAGAGATACTCCTTCTCCTAATTTTAGAGAGAAGGTTGCTGTATTTGATGGGAGTTCCAGCCCAAACCTTCTATTATAAAGATATTTAAATTCTGTAATAAGACCATACTTCTATAATAGTTTTTGAAGATCAGTACCATTAAAATACTGGTATGTTATAATGAGAATTTAATATACAAATATTAACATTGCTTTTTAAAAAAGTAAAATTAGACCATAAGATAAAATAGTAAGGAATAGATTTCATTGCTTAATGTTCTTAAATCATATTTCAAACTAAAGAAGGTTGTTTGCAAATTTTAATATTTGATTTAGATCTCTTCTGTCTTTAAATTCATTGGTAAATAATATTAAGTGTAGTATAAATCAGGCAAATAAGCATCAAATTGTGTATTTAATCATATGTTCAGAATCTGATGGTTTTACTGTTTACTACGGTGGAACTAAAGCTCATTTGTTTATATATCTTAAGCACTCTATTCTAAATCTAATTCTATGTTCATTTGTCACGAGATAGATTCTAGTCATGATTGGTTTCCTCAGAAATTTAGCAATGTTATATATGAATCAATTGATGGAGAAAAAGAATAGTTAATTTAATATAATTCTAATAAATTTTTTGAATCAGAGATTTAGTTGTGTGCAACTGACCATGCTCTTCAATTTTGATCTTTTTTTTTTTCATTATAATTGATTGTTATGATTCTAATGCACTGCATCCAAAGAGTGCTCACCTATAAATATTTTATAAGGTAATTATTGTGTTTGTCACAGTGGTGACTATATATACGTATATATATATGGCAATGAACTTTCAAGCATTAAACATATTAATGCAACACTCTCCTGAATCAAATTAATTTTCGTTGCAAATGAAAACTGAATTCTTCATTCCCCAATATATACACCTTGGTCTCTTTTTATGCAGTAGATAGGTTTTTCAGAAAATGCACACAAAAATAGATTTAACTTATTTTGAAAAATGGGGGATACACACTGTAATTTTCAAAATTCACATAAAAGCAAAGTAACAACATAAAATTACTTTAAAATTCGCATAAGAAAAATATGACTAATAAAAAATTTTAAATTTGAAAAAAATTGATAAAAGACAAACTTTTTTACTTTTTTTATTAACTACAGTTTTTAATTTTATTCAAAACAATATATTTTTATATGGAATTTACAATATTTTACATTTTTTCATACATGTACAGTATTTTAATCATTATTGCTATTTGACGATATGCAGGTTCTCATAAGAGGAAATACAACTAGCACCAACTACATTTTTTTAAATTGCTCTTATAGTGGACTTGCCCAAACTAAAATGTTTTCCAATCGTTGTTGATCCCTTCCATTTCGCTAAACAGATCGATTTTTTTGTTTACAAAGAAATTCATTTTCTTGGGTGTTTTCCCTCTCTATCAGGGTAAACTAAAAGTTTATAATAAAAATAAGAACTTAGACTTATGATAATAAAAAGACACCTACTTTCCACTGCTGGCAAAATTTAATTAAAACTAACAATTAAAAATTAATTTCTTATTTTTGTCTTTAATTTTTTAATTTTCAATTCTGTTTAAAAATCAAATTTTTTCATTTCACATCATATTAATTTCATATCACATTACATAATTTTTAAATTGTTAATTACAATTAAAAATCAGATTTTAATTTTTAATTGTCAAATTTAATTGTGCCCACCGCTGTTACTCACCTTTTAAAAATAAACTTGCAGACACTAAATGATTAATTGATTATGTATTCTTTTTTTGAAAAGCAAAAATACAATGTGATTTAAAATGCAAAAACAATGCATAGTATAGGCATCTATAACATTTGAACAGATTTATATTATAATCTTGTAAAATGTAATGTGTGTATATAAAATGGGGAAATCCTGATTTCAAATGAATTATGAACTTTATTGCATAAAATCTATTACAGTACTATTATAAAGCGCTGAAAATATTGAAATTATTAGATGGAAGTCAAACTCCAATAATGCGCTATTACTTTAAATATGATGTGTGCTTGCATGAAATTTATAATATTTAAAATAATAGTGCATTATCGAAGCTTGACTTCTAATCTAATAATTTTTATTGCACAAAAGAAAACACATACAAAGATATTAAGAAGAAACATGAATCACATAACTTCAAAATCACATTAAAATAATATGCATAAAACGAGGTCCAGGTGTATAAATATACATTAGACAATGGTATTTTTAGAGCAGGTGTCAAGTCACTGTAGATCACCTTGTATTTTAAATTCACAAGACAGAGTTAATTTTTTTTCATTTTAATAACTATGTAAACAAACAAATATATATATATATATATATATATATGAAATAAGTCATTAAATTTTAAGCTGGTAGGGTATATCACAATTCTCAATATAATTTCAAATCTTAATTAGATTTTGATATTCTATAATTAATACATGAAATGTCAAAGCTATAAATAACTTGGAAAATTGTTTCTAGTAAAGAATTGTACTTGTAGAAGTAGATATAATTCCAGGGATATTGCTTTAGCATTAAAGGCAAGAAATAGTTATCTGGTAAATGATAGTTTGCTAGTCACAAGCTGAAGGCTTTTGTAAGGAATCTAGTGATTGTATGGCTATATATTTCAATTATCAAATAAGGAATTAAAAATGAATATAAAATACTTGCGCAATGATATATGTGCAATTGATTGGTGAAAAAGATTGTAAAACATTATAAATGATGGAGATGGAAACTTGATTTTTTTTTCTAAGAAATATTGTAGGATAATCATGATTATATGTTTAAGTCACAAGCGAAAGATTTATATATTGAAAGCTCCAGTTTAAGAAACAGTTTTTAATTAGATTATATTCTATTTCAGAGTATGCTTCATTAAAAATATATGTGAACATAGGGGAACTAATTTAGATTCTAACCACATTGAAATTACATTTTAATAGTAAATATCCCATGCCATTTGGTTCCAAACTTTTTCTTAGAGAGTGAAAATTATGAATATTTTTATTCCTTCCCTCATATCTGTTTTACCTATTTTTTTTCCACAGTCATTTCTATGCCACGTTTAAACACCCTTTAGTACATGTCTATATGCACATATAAGCATCAACACCGTTATATAGGTACAATCATATACATATTTATGTGTGGATAAATGACTGTAATATCAATTTATGTACATATATTGCAGCATTTATAATTCTTTTTTTAAATAACATTTTTATAAAATTTGTTTTCATAAAAAAAGAATGTACATATTAAATAATCTCTAAATAATATATTGGTTTTGGAATTTACATTTTGAATGGCATGTGGCATTTGGCTGGTAAAAGCTAGAGCAATTCTCAATTTTGATCTAATAAACCAGAAACAAACCACCACTTGACAAAGGTTATTTAAATGGGCTATAAAACAATATTATTTTTATTTCCAAGTTCACTACAAAGTGTAATGAATCACTTTTCCAGACTAAAACCAGTAAAAGTTTTATGCAATTAAAGAGATCAAAAATTGAAGAAACAGATTCTCATAAAACTTAATAGGGAAATTAAGCATATGAGCTATAAAACTTCAAATGGGGGGGGGTTCTCCGTTAAACATCTTGCTAACGAGTTTTGGTCTGAAAAATAGATTTAAAGCAGTATTCCTACTGCAAAGGGAGTTTTTTTTTCTGTAAATTTTTGTGAAGTCAAGCCATACAATATGGCAGGCTAGAAGAAGAGATTTGCTGCCTCTCTGTTTCGAAATGACTCTCCTTTCCTCCTGTATGCCTAAGGGTATGAGCAGTATTGCCAGGAGAAGAGATCTCGCAGCCTGCCGTGAGACCGTAAATCTGCCCTGAAAAGAAATGCCACTACACCACGATGCCCCTGTTTGATGTCTTTGCATTCCAGATACTACCACCTGTTTGATGTACCGCATTCAATCCTGCTAAGAAGACTGGTAATATTTTTAAAAGACTGCAGCTCTATAAATTAATCTATAAACTCTAATCTAACCTAGCTTATTTACTATAAAGAATGTTTTAGATAAATTCTCAAAATTCTGTAATTTAAATTGTTTGTAAAAGAAACTGTGTAAACTTGTCTAAAATTATATATATATATAAAATACATATTTTGCGGGTTCATCCTTGTTAAAAACTTTTAATATTAATATACTGATGTTTCGACTTGGTCACACAAGCCATCCACAGTTTTATAACTCTGTGGATGGCTTGTGTGACCAAGTCGAAATGTCAAAATTCTGTAATTTAAATTGTTTGTAAAAGAAACTGTGTAAACTTGTCTAAAATTGTATATATATAAAATACATATTTTGCGGGTTCATCCTTGTTAAAAACTTTTAATATTAATATACTGATGTTTCGACTTGGTCACACAAGCCATCCACAGTTTTATAACTCTGTGGATGGCTTGTGTGACCAAGTCGAAACGTCAGTATATTAATATTAAAAGTCTTTTATAACTCTGTGGATGGCTTGTGTGACCAAGTCGAAATGTCAGTATATTAATATTAAAAGTCTTTTATAACTCTGTGGATGGCTTGTGTGACCAAGTCGAAACGTCATTATATTAATATTAAAAGTTTTTAACACGGATGAACATGCAAAATATGTTGTTTATATATTTAACCCGTGCAAATCTTCGTTTTAACATATTTATATATATTGAAAATCATTTATGGTCAATCTGCTTTCTTAAAACATGTGACTTATTTTTAAAGTAACTAAGAAATCATTTTATAATTTAACCTTGTAAACCTGCCTGAATTCTTTTATAAATTAAAAGACTTTACTTTCTGTAATCTTTAAATATCTGCAATCAGTTGTCTTAAATTTCTAAAAACTGTGGTCATGCCTAACTTTATAGTTTAAGTATTTTGTTTACATTTATTCGGTTTAAATTTAATATATGTGATAATATGCCCATCTTTCGAAACAGCGAATAATAATTAACTAACTTACAAAGGGGATAATTGAGATCTCCACTTTAAACATTTTAAGAATGCTGCTTGGTGTATTAATTTGCTGTTTCGGAATAATATTGATGGTTAATAAATGATTGCTAAGCGCTCATTGTTATTTTGATTTTATATATTATAAATTGCAATATATTTTGCAAGATTTGTTTAATCAGTTTTATATATTATGACTTTTGATATCTATTAGTTATAGGGGATATACTGGCTAGAGATGATAATAAAGTACATCTGGGTCCCTTTTTACGCGGACTTATTTAACACGATTTTGAAGTTACGCAATTCATGTTTCACCGGAAGTCGAATTCCGATAATGCATTACTACTTTAAATAATAAATTTTGCGCACTTACATTATATTGAAAGTAATAGCACATTATTGGAATTCAACTTTTGTCTTAGTAATTTCAATATTTTCAGTGCTTTATAATAGTAAGATTTTATGCAATAATGAAATTAAAATCATGATTTCCACATTTTATGTATACACACATTAAATTTTACAAGATTATAATGTAAATTTGTTCAAACATTGTGCGTGTTAATTTTGCATTTTAAATCACATTCTGTTTTTGTTTTTTAAAAAAGAATGTACTCAATTATTAATCATTTAGTGTCCACAAGTTTATTTTTAAAAGGTCAGTAATAGCATTGGGCACAATTAAATTAGACAATTAAAAATTAAAATCTGATTTTTAATTGTAATTAACAATTTAAAAATTACTTATGACGACTTGAAATTAATTTGATGTGAAATTTGATTTTTAAACAGAATCGAAAATTAAAGACAAAAATAAGAATTTAATTTTTAGTTGTTAGTTTCATAAACAATTAATAAAATCATCATCTCAAAGATTAATTACGTTGTCACCAGAAAACCATTGGCACAACATGAGTGTGAAGTTGGCGCTAGTTGTTTGCAAATGAACATGTTTTTCGGCAAGTAGCTATAATAATTAAAACATGTATAAAAAATGTAAATTACTGTACTGTAAATTATGCATAAAAATATATTATTTTGAATAAAATTAAATATTATAGTTAAAAAAAGTTTGTCTTGTATCAATTTTTTCAAATTTGAAATTTTTTATTAGTCATAGTTTATTTCCTTTTTTTTTTTTTTGCGCGAATTTTAAAGCAATTTTACATTGGTGCTTTGCTTTTACGCGAATTTTGAAAAATCACAGACTGCATCCCCCCTTTTTCAATGTAAGTTATGTCTATTTTTGCACGATTTCATTTGTGCATGTTTTCTGAGGAACCTATCTATCGCGTAAAACGAGACCCAGGTGTATATTTGCTAATGTTTATATTAATTTCCATAAAATATACATTTCCTCCTTGTTTATGATTATATATATATGCAGATTCAGGAGTTTAGCTAGATTATAATATAAGTCCTTTTTGTTAGAATAATTATAATGTTACTTTAAGAACTGTGTTGAGTTAGTTTGACAGATACAAGCTATCTGTTTTAGGCACACTTAATTAATTATATGCATACATATTGTTCTATTGTGTGTGCATTGTGAGTGTGTTTTTATATAGTACACGTACGTGTGTTTACATTTTGCTGCACCTTTTATATAGGTTCACGGTGACATACTGCCACATTCTTAGTTCGGGTATGGCTATCTTTATTAGAACTGAAACATGAGGGTTCAGACCATTTTCATAAAGCCAATCTGAGTTCCTGAATTTATCTGTTCATATATAATTAGCAGCAAACCATCCGGTCTCAGAGCAAACCAAGCCTTGGATGCTGTAGCTCCTGAATAATCACTCACTCGCACTGCAAGCTTACTCTTCAATATTTTATAAAGCGCCATAGCATATATATGTAAATCTAAAGATAACCAACTCTTTTCCTTCTTATTAATTAACTATTCAGCTTTAGACTGAAGTTTGAATCTTGGTTATCAGGTTGAATCTACACGTTATTGAGCTTATTTATTTGCTCACTTTATTAATATATATAACAGCCATCTTAGAGCTGTATATATCCATCATCTCTACTAAGCTATCACTTATAACTTCAGCAAATCAAGAACAATAGGATAAGTATGTTATATAATTAGGCATGATCTATGAACTGCATACACTTTATTTTAATATATTAATATGAGACAGCTGTACTGATAACAGTCTCATTTATTATAAAATGCCTGCCTGTGTTAAATATACATATTTAAGGTTATATAATCCTTGTTCTTGTATTAATTTAATTTTTATCATTGTTATTGTTTTAATAAACATTTTAAAGTATAAATTAGGTCTATTTCAAACCAATCCACATTCCACTATCTCAATTTCTTAATGATTATACATGTTGTGTATATATCTCTGTAGTTAAGATAAATAGTGTGTTAAGTGCTCTACACCACCCATTTAGTAAGTCAGTCGTGATCTCTCGAGTCATGTTTCTCCCTGTCCTATGCCAGCTCGCAGTTAAATGAAGAGTGAGTGTAACCTCAGAAATGTCACTCATAGGGTGTTAAATTATGGAGTACTGGCAAATGGATTGAAGTTTGATCGGATTAGAGGTCTTAACCACCTCACTCCCATCAGCTTTGGTGTATTTTGCTTGGACTCTGGATTTTGTTACATGAGTGTAAAAATCTGACAATTACAATATCTATAGGAGTCCAATGTTTTAATATATTCATATATGTTTATGATTAAATTTAATTTTAAAATCCTACATGTCAACAAAGATAAATTTTAAAAAGCTTATACAATTATGAAAACAGTTTGTAGATTGATAAATTTTTAAAACAAATTTACACACTTTAAATAATGTACAGTATTTAAATCTGGATGAATAGTGTAACTATACATATGTGGGAATGAGAGAGAATGGGTAAGTTGATTCTTTGAATGATAATGTGTTTAAAACTTTCCTCAAATATATCCATTAAGTTTCTATGCCTAGATCATAATTATACACAAGATCATTTTAAAATTAAATAATAAATAAATGGAGACCAAGAAACTTTATCAGTTATGTGCCAAACTCTAATTATAATTAATATGGGGATGGGTTAGCCTTTGAAATGATATCCCAGAACTAAACAAACCAAACTCCTAATAATAATAAAAAGAATATGTTCACTTTTATTATTTCTCTATACTTTAATTGAGTACTTTCAGGGTTTAGAATTAAAATTCATTAATGAGACTTGATCACTTGCAAAATAGAAACAAAAGGAATATTTTGTTGAATCTAACTATATTTACAAGCCAATTATTAAGAATTTATTTAGTATCTTAATTCATTAATGTTAAGTAATAGAACTGTTTATTAAGGTTTGTACAAATAATCAGTAGCATTTCAATACTTTCAAGGTAAAACAATTATATTATCAAAAATTAAGATTTGCACCATGACCCATATATATATATATATATATATATATATATATATATATATATATATATATATATATATATATATATATATATATATATATATATATATATATTGTACCCTCACTTCCCGATATATAATATAACTTAAAATATGACTAGCTCAATTAAATCGTTATGCTCAGCTAAAATATGTATAACTATCATTAATATATTTTTATAATACTATATCTTATCAGATTCATTATAACTTACCAAAATTAATATAGTTCAATATCATGTACTAATTAAATAAGTATTTATTAAAATCATGAGACTATGAAGTGAAGTTACAACTGGTAATTGAATTTACATTGAGCTAATATCTTCCCAAGACACTATCTCAATGGCATAAGAATACTATTACCTCTTTATTATCTCATTACTACATTTACAGCACTCTTATGTCTTTTATAAAAATTAACTAACTTCAATAATAATAAATAAATCTCAATCTTTTATTAAGGAAATGTAATTAAATAATCTCAGGTTCTTTTAATTATCTTAAAGTAATAATATTTCTTGCAGATAGGCATGATAAGGGATTTAATATCAAACCTAACTACACCTAACTTATAATAATAATAATAACTAACAATAATAATCTCTAGTGTATAAATTAATTATCTATTTTAATATACTACTAATCATTAAGAACACAAGTAAATCATCTATATGTCTTTCATTTTCATATAGTATCTTAATTTTAAAATATACTAAAATCTTATAATTTAATAACCTGTGGCAATAAATAATACTATACTCTTATATTGTGCATTATAAGTACTTTGTGACCATTATAATATTATATGTTAATATCAATCAATTTCTATAAATTATATTAAGAAAATACTGTGTTTCTTTTAAAAATAATAATAACAATAAATTCATATTGTGCAAATATTATGTTTATTCAAATTATCTGTTGTCAAATGCTGTGGTGTAAAATAATGAATTCGACACACTTTTAAAACAACTTAAACAAATTTATTTACATCAACTTTAATAAACAACTTATATACATTATGTACATTACAAGTGGAAACCAAAGAAAATAAAAAAATAAGAAAAATAATAATAATACAAGATTTTACACTGTTACTATTTCCATATCCAAAATAGATAATCTATACATTTCTTAAATGTTTTATCAGTAACATTTAATTAAGTTTCTGAACTTAAATCTTAATAGATATCATTTGTCATTAGTTAGTACAAAAGAAGACTTTTATGTAAAATATCACTTATGTAGCATATGTAAAATAAACAAACTTTAACAATTAAAATGCTACTTCACTTAAGTATTATTGCTATTTCTATTATAATGTACTAGTATATATATTACATTTACTATTAGCATTAATCACATATCAACTAATGTATAGACTGATATAACTTTATAATATAACAACATTTATTGATTATATAATTATTTACTTCATTCTGATGTAATTTCATAATGTATGTCTTACCAAAATATGCAATACATATATGTTCTTTTCTTAAAATAATATTTAAAATTATTCAACAATTTCAAATTTTATAAAGTATTATATTAATTAAAATTCTATGATTCTTTTCTATTTAAACTACTACTCTTCTCTACTTGTTATTCCTATTCCTTCCTAATAAAATTCTATCTACAAATATCATTTTAACCTTATTTAACTTCAGTAATAGCTTACCAATTTTTTAAAAAAATATAATGACTATCCAAACTCTCTTATACCTCATCATCTATATACGATAAACCCTTCAATCAAAATATAAATTCCTATATAAAATTAATTTAATTTATCTAATAAAATAAAATATAAATATTTTAACCTCTTACTAACTTGAAAATAAATATAAATAACTCATACTAATATAATAAATCAAATTCCTAATATTGTAACAGAAATATTAAAACTTATTCACGAAAGAATCATATAATTATTTATGGATTTCTCTTATTACGTTATAATAAATTTATATCATAAATTTAAAGTATGCATATTAAAATAAAACTGTTATTACTAATATTATGTGTGTATATTCTTTAAATATTTATACATTCATTCAACAATCAAATAATATTTGGTTGATCTAAAGAAAACAAAGCAAAATACATCAAATTATTACTATTATATAATTTTTTACCATAAATGATACTCCAATTTATAATCCGCCACACGATGTCCTCCAGGATTACAGTTTTACAAAATAATTTCATTTATACTCAACAATTATTCTTTAAAATATTACGTGTTGTATAATTATATAAAAATAAACTTTATGAAATTAAGTTTTATATTAATATTTAGTTACTTTTTAAAAAAAATGTACCTCTCTTATCTTTAATAGATCAATAAATAATTAAATATCTATGTTAGTTAAGAAAAACAAAAGATGTTACATAAAATCCAATGGTGTCTTCTTTCCACCTATAATTGTTCTTTTTTCCTAGGCACAAACTTTTACCAACATTACTTCCTTTTCCGGTACATCACGTGTTTAAACAGTTTTTATGAAATAAATGAAAACGTTTTTTTTTTTTTAAATAAAATAGAATAAGTTCCACCATAAGAAACAAAATAATAATTAAAATAGTTTATAGGATCCGGATTCATTTCTTTAAAGAAAAATTATTTAAAAGTTATTATTTCTAGGATTAGTCAATAGTTTATAATGTTCTTATTTAATTATTATAAATTGACTTGGATATCCACGTATACTTATTTGCGCATTCTTTAACAAATATTTAGGTAAGATTAATTTCTAAATTCTTCTGTACGACCAGCGTCCAGACTTTACTATATAATATTTTATTTACAGGTATTTCTTTGCCAATTAAACTTCCGATTTATTTGCCTTTTAAAACTATCGAAATCTAGTCTTTTAAACCACAAAGACTTAACAAGGCAAGTAATTCTACAATTATTATTAATTACCATATCTTTACCAAGATATATACTTAAATTTGTAATTTAAAAATACTTTCTTCATAAAGAAGTATTTATCTTTCTTTAAATATTTTTTTATAAAAATTAATTATAATCAACTTTTAAATTCATATAATGTCCAATATATTACTTTTATCCAACTAGTAATTCTCCTAGTTAATCCAGCGTTTGTTATATTTTTAGTATAAAGTCTCCAATACATTTTATCCTTATACGATGCTTTCCTGATTATTTGATAGTAAATTGAGCTTCGATAGAGACGATCAATAGGGAATTATAAATAAATTAGCACTGCATATTTAACGGTAAAACTTTTATAAATTATTTAAAACTACTCTCTTATAATTTTAAAATGATTACGAGAGCGTCTATAATTTTACTTAGCTATATCTAATAGCACACTTCACTTAAAAGAAATCATAATCATAATCCCCCCTGAACAATTGAACCTTAGTTTTATACCGGAATAAATTCCCCACTTGATTGGTAAATTAAACAATCACCTTGCTAGCCTATTTACATATTTTACCAACAATACAGAATTAAAAATAAATAATGACTTATTTAATATTTATTATTTATTACATTATTAAATTCTTAAATTGATCTTTATCATTTATTTAAATCCATTAAACATTTTTTTTAAATATATTTTTACTTTATTTCACTTTTAACTTTTATAAGACTATTTTTCTAAACAAACTAAGTCTATCTTTATTCGTTACGTTTTTTTTTTTTTTAAACAGTATTTTAAAACTCAGATTTAATATTTCACATTAATTATCTTTATTTTTATCTCGTGATAGCCAATATAATATTTATAAATTTTATAATAGAACTTTAGAACAGTTTTGCAACTTTACTAAAAAAAAACTTACAAGCATGTGTGTACATATGTCTATCTATCATCTGTTTTACAACACAGATACAAACGCTTGTAATTATCTAAAAATAAACTAACAATTTAATTTTAAAAATAAATATTTTTAAAATAAATAATATATTATAACAACTTTAAAATAATAATTCGATATTATTAAAATCAAATATTAATCTTCTATTATATACTATTAATAATTAAAATATTTATATTCACTTATTAAATATTAATCTTTATCAACAATAAATATATGCATTTAATTTTAACTTATCTTTTTAACTTTTAGCTTTAAACATTTATTTATAAAACTTATTAATGCAGTATTGATCATCGCCAGTTTTCCCAACCCTATAATATTATCAATTTTTATTGAAACGTCTCTCTCAAACATTAACACAATTTCACATATCAAATATTCATAGATTACTTTAATTAAACTTTTTGAAAGATTATCATAATAAAATCAACATCATATAGCTAAATATATCTTAAATTTAAAATTTTTAATAAATTGATACAACAATTCATGGCGACCCATACAAAAGGGCACAATATATATATATATATGGGTAAGTGATGAGATTCAAAAATAAAAAATACACGAAGTCACTTTAAATAAAACAATTGATTGATTTTTACTTATGATACATATTTTTTATCTTTTTAAAAAAAAAATATGGCGACAATAATATAAAATAACAGTGCAAGAACATGTATTCTGTTTTCTAGGTTTATCAACTGATGTATTTGTTTAGATCACATTTATGTTCAAATAAAGTTCATTTAACACCTAAGACTAAATAAAGTATAATAATACTAATATTATTTGCTAATGTCTAAATAGTTCTAGATCAGAGATTTGCTCACTAACGTTTCAATTAAAAATATATATATATCTTCAGACTATTCTAGAAATATCTGTGTTCCACTGAACTAATTTCCCTTTTCTGGGTTTACTCAAATATGAATCCTTTTAAATAATGCCTTTATTTAAATAATAACGTTCAAATATGGTAAAAGCACTGCTACATTTATCTGAATTACGTTTAACTTCATAAAATCTTCTAGGAAATTTATCACATTATATGTCTCTGACAGGCACCTTGTTATAATAAGTGCTTATAAACATAACATGGATCTTTATGACTATGCATATATATATTGTATCAATCAGATTTGTATGTACATTTAACAAGAGTTAGAGCCTAAGCAAAAATACCTTGAAATCAATCAAGCCCGAGATACATAGGTCAAGAGCAATCATGACTTCTGCCTTATTTGCTCATTTTCGAAATATTTACTTATGAACAACATCTCTGATGATAACAAAAGGAATTTCATTTATTCCAGTCCCAGAGAGACAAGAGATCTACCGGGAAAATGTGATATTAATTGATTTTAAACCCCTAACCTGGAATGAGACCTTTTTAATTATTGAATCTTAATTAATAAAATTTTAATGAATGCAACTGACAAGCATGAGTTTTAGAGGAGCATGAATTATATAAATTGCAACCCTTTCAAAGATGCATATGCATAAAACAACAATAGGACAAAGAATTATTATAATAGTAATGAAATGTTAATAAATTTTTATAATTAATGAAGGATCGAATAATGATAAATATAAATTTAATGAATATAAATAAATTTATTTACATATAACGTGATTAAATAGAGTCTGGATTTCATGTAATCAGTAGTGATGATTTGCACATTTTAGAGGTTACATAACGTTACTATGCATTATACAATATGGATTTCAATGATTGAAAAAATATGCAAATCGAACTTGAATAAATTTAACAGTACTCTATATGACATATACTCAGAACAATATGGCTTAATATGCCAATTGAAGATATCAATTTTAGAACTTATTTATAATATTATCATTGATACATTAAAATGGGAAATTAATGACCTTAAGAAAAATATGTATAAATAGAACCTTATTCATATAAAGCCATATTTGAATTATGCTTGACAATAACAATACACTGAATATGCAGTTAAAAAGGCATTACAAGCCTTATTCAGTCCATAGTTATATGTTATATCAATCATTTGGGATGAATAAGCATATATTTGCACATTTAATTAAACAATTCTGCCTTGACAGAATTTACAAAAGGTTGTTTACTTGTGTATTTAAAGATTGGTTTAAATGAGAGGGTGTCTAGTTTAAATAAGCTTTAAGTGACATTTCCAATTCAGCATAATAATAATAATAATAATAATAATAATAATAATAATAATAATAATAATAATAATAATAATAATAATAATAATAATAATAATAATAATAATAATAATAATAATAATAATAATAATAATAATAATAATAATAATAATAATAATAATAATAATAGTAAAGGTTTACAGTGACCATAACCTTACGACTTTTAGATGTAATACAGGGCAACATAAAATATTAATTAAGAGTTTGCAATGCTGACTGAAGTGATAACACTAGAAATATTAGATCCACCTTGGGATGTCAGGCTTCATCAATTCTTAATGATTGCGAGAGTCTGCCTGCATTTGTGACAGGGAAGTACTTGAAAGAGTGGTTAGTAGGGAAACCATGATTTGGATTTTTTGATGTTATCCCATGCATAGTCTCACTCTGACATTGTCCTGGATTCAATGCTTCTAAACCTCATTCAGGTACAAGCCATGAAACAAATGATCTGGGATCTCCAGATTTTAATTTGGCAAAACAAAAATATGAAGTTTAATAATGTTATCAGGAGTAAGCAATGTTACTAAGATTCAGATCCTTAGACTGATATGTTAACTAAAACCCTCATAAATGAATAATATCTAGTGTAATTATATGAAGAAATTTAACCCATCCTTAAAAGTATGCATATGAGCTTGATTATTGATTAGAATGTCAAAATATAAAAAGAGGAA
The DNA here is from genome assembly GCA_028023455.1 of Epiperipatus broadwayi. Taxonomy (NCBI): domain Eukaryota; kingdom Metazoa; phylum Onychophora; class Udeonychophora; order Euonychophora; family Peripatidae; genus Epiperipatus; species Epiperipatus broadwayi. The sequence continues at coordinate 247,526 of JAQFVV010000317.1, forward strand.
AATATTGTTTCCTTCATTAAACAAATATAAGTATGCTTAATGGGTAAATAAATACATAACACAATGATAATTCTTTATGGTGTGACAAGCAAATGATTTTTACAAGAAAGGTAAGGACACTAAATTCACTTTAAAGAATGTTAAAATATATTTAAATCAATAGCATTAAATATAGTAAGGCATTGATATCATAAAATATGACATCAAATAGTCTGCATTTAAACAATATAACCAATTAACAATAATATTCCATCAAGCGAACCTTAGTGTTGTTTAAGAAGACTTACATTTAAGTATTTGAATAGCCCATAATCTCGGGTTGGAGAAACAGCCTAATATCAGTTCGCTAGATTGAGTTATTAGCATATTAAATCAAATTCAACTAAAAGACATAATTATAATAAAATTAAGTTTAAGATGGTTGCATTTAAAATAGTAAAGTATTATGTAAAATGAAACACAGTAGGTATAATTACAGATTAGAAATTTTATAAATTTGTGCATTTACAGAGAGAGAATCGCTTAATTTACTACAATTATTATAATTGGCACTACATTGCCAATTATTAGATGGATGGAGAGTTAGGTTATGATTAAACAAATTATAATTAAATAAAGAAGTTTGAGATTGTTAGTGGCATGGATGGGATTACCTTCTGATGACTTGAGGACTTGACAGCCATAAGGTTGATATACATGAAAATTAAAATACGAAAACATGGTTAGCAAATAGAGTTCAAATAAAATAACCTTTGGCATCTTTTGAGAGTTCTTTCAGGATTTGATTAATGCTGTTTTTGAGTGGTGATGGCATGGCAGCATAGCGGTATGGAGATGATCTTAAACAGACTGTGAAAATGAATTTCTCCCTCTACTCAGAAGTCATTTTAGTAAAATTTTGAAAGGCAAGGATTTGTTTAGCAATGCTTCTCGGAAAAGTAACAGCTGACTGGCCTTTATTGAATTTGGCTGTATTTATACTCCAATGAAATCTTCTAGAAACTTCTTTTACATTGCCTCTTTAGGTGACCAGATATGCATTACCTGTTGTGATTGCACTTATTATTTGTTTAAAGTTATATTTGGAAGATGACAACAAGATAAGTTCTGGAGAGTATTGTTCTTTTTTATTTCTAGATTGGAAGTAGATTCAATCGATATAATTTCCAATAAAGTTTAGGATTACTAAAATTCATTTAATTAACAATGGCATTTTAAATTAAACAAATTGTGTTAATTACACTCCAGAACCTTCTCTGGTATTGCATCAGCTTTATACTAATAATACATGATTTATATAAATTACATAAATACTAAACATATTTCATAAACGGATATATATTATTTACAACATTTTTATGTGTCTGAAATACATACATACATATATACTATTATTTGAGGTGATGGAAATTTTTAAAAATTTCTGAACTGAAACTTTAATAGCTATTCTGTTACAATTAACTATTAAAGATTTACAAAAATGGGGAGAGGGATCATTTGTATATGTATACTTACACTCCCTGATGATTAAATGAGTACACAGATGGGTTTGGACCTCTGGTTTAAGGTTAGTAATATCACCAGACAGTAAATCAAAATATCTATGACAGATTTTACAGCTTCATACCAACCTTGAAATTTTTAGACTTCCATCTGCTGGATATACTAAAGACTGAATATCATCATTTTCAATTTATTGGTCTTCATCTGCCCTATCATCTTCCACCTTGAGGACAGTTTCATATCCTTCATCTCTTAAAAATTCTTCAACCTCCAAGTTGAAATCTTTTTATAAGGATTTTTAATTTGCCCTACTTCTCTCCTCTTCAATATCAGGTATTATTTCTTTCTCAGTGCTATTCTTTTCATCTGTTGTGTTATTCATTTCTTCCTCAGTTTTCTCATCCATTTTATTTAAAGCTGTATCTTCTCTCTCATCCTTATTTCTTCTTTGATTGGAATCACTATCTTTAGCTTTTTCTGAGATTTCTACATCTTCAATGTTATTCAACTTAATACCAGTTTCATCCAGACTACCTTCTACTTCAGTATCAGAATCCTTTTTCATTTCATTGGAGAAATTTTTTTTATCCTGTTCATAATCTGTGGCATTATCTTCTATAATTCTTTTTAGATGGTCCCGATTCTTTGGTTCCATTAGGGTGGATTCTTTGACATCAGCCCCAATAAGTGTGGTGTTGATTGGCTGTATTAAGCATCTGACTCTTAATGTTGGTGACTCTCTTTTGATATGAAATCCTATGGGTCTTCATTGCAGCATACACATTTTGTCTGGGTAATTTATGATGCACTTCTGTAGAGTTAAAAAAAATAGATCCCAAGACCATGTCATGCATAAGTCCAGACATAATGATAAATGGATGTCCTTGGGGTTCTTTTGTACAGTACCACTTCTAACCAAACTTGACAATTTTTGCTAACTGCTTTTCCGCTGTTAGCCAATATTAAATGTATTGGTCATGTCGGATGTTTCATGACATCCTTTGCTTGACCACTGAATTTTAAACCAGGCTTTGAAAGTAATGGATATATGACTACTGAGACTAATAATGCACATTTACTGTGGGATTCAATTCTAATTTTAATGGTTGGAAATAGGTTTTGCACTCCATTTTTTTCTGTATATAATTGCCATGGCTAAGCATGGTCACAGGATTTGTACTATAGGTGAATTTATTCCTTTCTCTACAGGTACACTATGGGAAAGAGCTACCAATGGGACACAAAGAAATTATGTAGGAAAATGTCAGGTTCTGGTTAATCCTCCATTCATGATTTCTATCTTTATTGTTTATCCCAGTTATTTGGGTCCTCAGTTCCTCAAGTTTTCTTGACTTCTCCGGGTGTTTTGGAGCCAGGTGACCATAATCAATAGATATCAGGAAGTGTGCCATCTTTTCAACGTCAGTAATCTGGATTCCCAGCACCAGTTTCTGTACCCATGCGGGTATGTTATGATGAGTAGTCCTGCTAATCCTGGCATCTGAATATGCAAAGCCATTAATGACCTGAACTTGGCTACTTGATGCACAAAAAATTGTGTATGCATCTCTTGGTAACTGGGTTTATACTTTTCTGTAGATAGAGTGTGGAGGATACCATCTTGTCACTCTTCATTCAGTACATTTGCAGGGTAACCACTATAATCCCTGAAATTTCTAGGCTTTTTTTGCAACGAATTCCACCAAACCTTAGTTGTTTTCCTCAGGTAATGGCTTGTTCTTCATGACTGGCTGCAGTAAAGGAAAAAGAGTTTCTTAAAGCTTCCTAAATGTTCTTGTGGGATATCTCCATGTTCTCTACAGAAACTCTGCATTTGGATGAACCATGCCATGTTGGAGTTCACTCCTTTACTGGCCATGTTACTTGTGCCATCGATCATTTCCACTGTTGCTGGTTCCTTGGTCATCATTATGTTTTTATGTTCTCTGTCTTGTGGACTTTCATTCTCCTTATACAATAGTGGATGATGATATTCTGAATCTATCTCAAGGTAATACTTGCCTGATATGACCTGTTTCGATCATCAGACATTGTTCTTGGTACCAACTTAATATGTTCTAACTCCTGATGCAAATCTTCAACCATGTTTTTAAAATCTGATCATATCTTTGTTTGATTTTTTTGAAACGTCTTTTATTTCTTGTATCTCTTTTGTAGATGTTGCATGGTCATATTTAACATTCTCCCCATTTCATACAGTTGATCCTGATCTCACTTTGTGCTTCTTGGAAATCTCTTAACTGTTCATCATGTGCCATGATTTTTTCATTGTGATTTGGTTAATGTAGATTCAGAGTACTGGATGTGATTGTGAATCTGCTGACACTCCTCCACATCTTGAATAGCATGTGCTGTTTCCTTAAGATTTTGTTTCACCCATTGTTCCATCTCCTGGCTTCTGTCCTCTATTCTCTGAAATCTCTGATTAATCTCCTGAGTATTTTTTGTGGTTGCTGGAAGTGTATCCGAAATACTTCAGCTTATTTTGGTATTAGTCCTTCCATTGATTCTCTGGATTCTTCAGCTTGTTTTATCATTAATTCTTCAGCCCATTCTTTGGATTCTTCATCTTGTTTTCTGGCTTATTCAGCATGTTTCTCTTATCAGACTATGATTGCACTCTACCTTTCCTGGTTCTAAATTCATATTATTTACTAAATTTTTGGGATCCTTAAATGTAATCTCTGGGCTTTAATTGTCTACATGGTTAGTGTCTATCAGAATGTCCTGTTCCAATCCTACATTACTTCTTTCGCTCTCATTTTCTACTTTGTTCAAATTGCTGTTCCCATTACCATTGCTGTCTATTTCCTGGCTGTCCATTTTATTAGTTATACTGTAGTTTCTTGAAACTTTATTTTTCAACTACGGGTTATTCACTTCCTCTGCCTTCCCTCAATCATCTCTTATGCCATACTCCTAATCACATTTTTCTGTGTCGTACTCCACTTTTATGATGCCAACCCATTCTACTACTTACCCCTGATTTTTCTTATTGTTTAAATATCTACATATATATATCATCTAAATAATAAATATAAAATAGATATCAAACGTTTAGTAAAATTTATACCTTGTCTTCCCTCTTTTGCCACCTTGTTCCATTTATATTGTTGCACCTGAAATTGACCACTAATGTCTTTTATTAGTTTGCTGTAATAAAATATAAAACAACATAATGACTATCACTCTCATTGTTTACTCAAGTTCGAATCCCCATGTACACAATCGTGTCTTTTACTTAAATATTTACCTGTTGGCGAAATTTATAATTGTATAAAATACAAGGATGCCATGCCAATGTGGTTGAATTAACAACTCATAACATAACATTTGGGTTGACCTTGTATACATATAAATAGATTGTGAAACTTCTCCTTTGATTGCACTCATAATTTATAACTATAAACTTAATTAAAATGAATACTCTCACTTTCGAAACACAAAATAA